>JAPVLO010004271.1:0-16280 GCA_027257055.1 Cephalopachus bancanus | reverse complement strand
AATTGCTGTTTCAGTGGAGACGGCGGTAATGAAACCCATGAAAATAATAACAACAGTCATAAAAAAGATAAGCTCGCATTGTCTGGAAAATTCATTTATGTGGAACACCTCATTTTTCTAGCTGGCTGGGGAGATGAGGCGTGACAGTATTACAATTTTTCTAAGTGCTTTTCACTGAGCCCAAGGGGGCGTTCAGGTGGCCACCAGCTGAGCAGAGAGGGTCCTGTCCTTGGCGGGCGTGTTCCCAGCCCCACCCACCCACGGCAGCTTGCCTGCACCAGCCTCACCTTCCTGCCCTGCATCCTCAGCTTGGATTTCCACTTTCACCGTGCCCCCCCAGATGGGGGCTCTGGTGGGCTCCGAGGTCACAGCTGTGACTGCCTTGGTGCTCTGGCTGTGTGCTTCCTCTGAGGTGCTCTTCCTGGGGAGGGGAGGGGTGGGGTATGTCAGAAGGAGGGCCCTGCCTGCCCTCCTCCTGGAATCCACCTACCATAAATCTGAGCAGAGGGTAGATGGAACACGGAGAGCTCCCTCCCATGCACAGACACTCATGTCACCCGGGGCCCAGTGGACACCAGGCCTCTCCCCTCAGCTGTCCTGCCTTCCTGGGGAACCACACTGTCTTGCTGGTAGCTGTCAAGGCCTTTGCTTAGACAAGGCACCAGAGACTCAGGGCAGGGGTGGGTGTGGGTAGGTACCTGTCCTGCTGACTTCCTCCCCCAGGGAGGGTCCTCAGCAGGTGCCTGTGTGCGGGAACTCCTGACCCTCTTCTCTAGGTTTGGTTGAGTGGGAGGCAGCCTCTGGGCAGGTGACCTCATGGTGCCCATCTGGCTGTCCTCTATTCTCTGGCTTCATTTCCCTAAGCTTCTGGCCCACATTCTCAGGCTCTTTGCCAAGCAACTCCAGTTCTTTCTTTGTTACTTTTTACTTATTTTATTTTTTTATTTTAATTTTTTGAGTTGGAGTCTCACTCTGTCATCCAGACTGGAGTGCAGTGGCCGCTCCTGGCCACTGCAGCTTTGCCCTGCTGGGCTCCGGCGATCCTTCCACCTCAGCCTTCCAAGTAGCTGGAAGTACAGGCGTGCGCTACCACACCCGGCTAATTTTTTGATTTATTACAGAGATGAGGTCTCGCCAAGTTGCCTAGGCGGGTCTCGAATCCGCGGGCTCAGGCAATCCACTCACCTCAGCCTCCCAAAGCGCGGGATTACAGGCTGAGCTACCAAACCCCCGGCTCTTTGTTACTTTTTAGATACAAGGTCTTGCTTTGTCACCCAGGCAGGAGTGCAGTGGTACCATCATAACTGATGGTAGCCTCAAACTCCTGGGCTCAAATGAGCTTCCTGCCTCAGAGTCCGGAGCAGCTGGGACTACAGGCATGTGCCACCACACCCAGCTAATTAAATTAATTAATTATATATTTTTTTTATAGAGACAGGGTCTTGCTATGTTTCCAGGTCTCAAACTCCTGGACTTATGCAATCTTTCTGCCTTGGCCTGCCAAAGTGCTGGGATTGTAGGCATGAACCAAGGTGCCTGGCCAACAACCCAGTCCTGACCACTTACAATGGAGTATGCATGTGCTATTGCCTTCTGGGGTGCCCACTGTATACAGGACCCTGGGCTGGGCACCTGGAGTTGAGCCCAGGGCTGGGAGCAGGGGCCCCAAACACTCAGGGTGTTCAGGGCCAGGTTGTCCAGGGGGAGGAGGAGCTGGGGCCCTCTGCATACCGTGCACCCCATAGGTGTCCAGGATGGTGTCCCGAGATCCAGAGCCATCAACCAGCTCAGTAAAAGAGTTCATACTTCTTCTGCTTTCATTTTATTTTATTTTTATTAGAGATGGGATCTTGCTCTGTCACCCAGGTTGGAGTGCAGTGGTGCAATCATAGCTCACTGCAGTCTCAAACTCCTGAGCTCAAGCAATTTTCCCCCACTCAGCCTCCACAAATGTTGGGACTACAGGCACACACCGCCATGCTGGCTCTACTTCTTCTGTTGAAGAGGTTGTGAGGTCAGGGCTGCACTCAGTGCTGCAGCTTCAGCTTGGGCTATCACATGTAAAGCTCATCCTGAGATCTCGAGGCAGGGGAGCCACGCCCACACCCTGGAGGGGGCACAGCGCACTACCATAACAGGGTAGGAAGCAGAGGTGGCATCCTCACCCGCCCATGGCCCGCTCCGAAGCCCCCAAAGGAGTGTGGGGCAGGCCTAATGCCCAGAAGTCAGATCCAATCTGCCCCAAGCATTGACAAAGCCCAACATGGTCCTCCCCAGCCCAGGAAGCCCTCTCCTTCAGGAAGCCCTCCAGAATCCCGGCCCTCACTGCTTCCCCTGTTCTTTAGACTGAAGTGACACTGTGGCCTAGCTCCTTGCTCCCATTCATCACAACCCTGCCCTGGTGGTTAATTGTTCCTGTGGGAGCCCCACCTCCAAGCTCCAGGGGTCTACTGAAGACTCCCGCTCTGCTTTGACTGAGAGGCAGTAAGACATGGGAATTATAACAGGGACCTTGTGGTTGGACGTCTGGGTTCCAAATCCCAGCTCTGCCACCACTAGCTATGTGATCTTGGGCAAGGTACATGATCTCCCTGTGCCTCATCTGCTTCATTCATGAAACGGGAGGATAATGATACCAGCCTGCAGGGCCACTGTGGGAATGTAACAGTTTGCTTTGCGTGTGCCCCGCACGTGTTCAGCACTGGGAAGGTGTCCATGAGTATTAGCACCTTTAATTATGAATACATACATACAAATGTCATTCCCTCCTCCTGCCTCCCAGGGCTGGAGATCTCAGCATTGGTGACCCTTCTGTGACTGCCCCTGTGTCTCTGGTGTGGTTTTCCCCCAACATGCCCCTGAGTTTCAAGCTCCTGTCTGTCCAGGCTGGGTCACCAACCCTCTGAGCCTCATTTTCCCCTCCTTCAGCAGTGCCTCCCTCAGAGGGTGGTCAGAGGATTGGAAGGAAAGCCTGTTCAGCTCCTGGCACCTGTAAGCCCCAGTTCATGTTGTTCCTTCAATTGTGACACAAAAAAATTGAGCTTCCATACAATCCAGCAATTCCTATTCTTGGAATATATCCGGAAGAACAAAAATAGCTCTCCAAAAACCTGCACATGCATGTTTATTGCAGCACTATTCACAACAGCAAAAACATGGAACCAACCCAGATGCCTGTCAAAAGTGGACTGGATGAAGAAAATGCAGTACGTATACACAATGGAGTATTACACAGCCATAAAGAACAACAAAAGCATGGCGTTTGCAGCGGCGTGGATGCAGTTGGAGACCCTCATTCTAAGAGAACTATCACAGAAACAAAGAATTGAATACCACATGTTCTCATTCATAAGCGGGCCCTGATCACTGGCCACACGAGCACAGGATGGGAGAGAGGGAGGCATGAAGGGAGCATGTGTCAGCACACTGGGTACCTGGTCCACTCTCAAGGGGAGAGAAGGCCAGCTAGAAGCCCAAACTTCACCTGCATGCAACTTACTTATGTAGAAAATCCTCACTTGTACCCCACAACTCTAAAATGAAAAACAACAACGGGCACGGTGGCTCACACCTATCATCTCAGCACTTTGGGAGGCGGAGGCGAGAGGATTGCCTGAGCCCGGGGGCTCGAGACCAGCCTGGACAACTTGGCAAGACCTCATCTCTACAATAAATTAAAAAATTACCCGGGTGTGGTGGCACGTGCCTGTAGTTCCAGCTACCTGGCAGACTGAGGCAGAAGGATGGCCTGAGCCCAGGTCAAGTCTGTGGTGGCTGTGAGCATGCCACCGCACTCCAGCCTGGGCGACAGAATGAGACTCCAACTCAAACAACAACAATAACAACAAAAGGCCAACACAAAACCCCAAAATGACCTGCCTGTCTTCTCCAAGAAACCTGAGGGAGGACAGTGTAAGGGGAGGGGAGGGAAGCACTGAGGTCAGGCTGGGTGTGAAGGGGCGTCTCCCAGAGAGCCAGTGGCCTCTCAGATCCACCTTCTGTCCAGACACATGGCCCCTTTGGGCCCTGCAGAGGCTGTCTGGGAGGCTGCCAGCTTGGGGAGGGAAGGCAAGGGCCCAGCTGGGCAGCAGAGCTCAGCCCATCCCGCCCCTGGCTCCCTTCCTCTGGCTCTGTGACTGAGACCCACAGAGAGGTGCCATCTATGCCCACCTCATGTCATGCCATTGGCAGTCCCCCGCTGCTGTCATGCCACCACAACTGCTCCCCAGCTTCGTCCACACAGGACAGTGTCTCTCAGCCTCCCTCCTTGGGGACCTGCACTTGGAGATGAAGGACAGAAGCAGCAGAAAGCTGGAAGTCTTGAGTGAGGCCCGGGGGGAAGTCAGTCCTTCCACACCCGAACATTGCAGGCACTGGATGCCAAGTCTGCTCCTGCCTGGCACATCCCAGAACTCTCCAGGGATCTCCAGGTGGCTCAGTGTGCTCTGAGGATGTGAAGTCACAGCAGAGCAGTGACAGGATTCAGGTGAGACCCCATGACCCGCACTGACCAGCTTGACTTCTGCCCTCCCAATCTCCGAGGCCTCTGGTCCTCCCACCACCCATCCTGTACACAAACCCTGGGAGGCTGGCATGTGGACTTATGGGGAAGGTCACAGGCAAGGCCATGGGGGCCTAGGTGCTGACTTTCCTTTGCCACAGAGTCATGCAAGTACCCCCCCCCCCAACACACACAAGGAGGCCCTCAGGGAGAGGTGACAGCAGACAAGCAGCCCAGGGGGGGGAGGCCACAGGGAGGGGGAGGCTTTTAGCAGGTGAAGGGAGGCTTTGGGGGTAATGGCTTTTCCTGGCATAGTTGACTCCTCTGGGCCTTGATGCTATTCTCGATGCTGAAGCATAAGAAGGGCCTGGGATTCCTCTCAGGACAGGAGCAGGGACAGCTCACTCCGGCTTCCAGCCCCATTCTGAATCAGCATGTGGCTGATTTTGGGTCCCCAGCCTCTGAGGGAGCCCAGGGACCTCCCAAGACCTGCCTCCCCGGGGCCCCCCAGGGACTGTCTGCAAGGACGGAGGCTCCTCCCCCCCTGTCCCCAAGTTGGCGCCTACAGCCTCGAGGCTCAGACTTAATCCAGCCACAGCCGTGGCAGCCACACAGGCTGGGACTGGGCTTGAGCGCCGAGGCACAGCGAGGCACCCCCCGGGCAAGCGGCAGGAATCGAGCCCCCTGCCTGGCCCACCCCAGGCTGCTGGAGAGCCAGGCATCCTTGGGGAAATCCCACTCCAGCAGGGGGTGGGGGGCCAGATCCAAGAGCAGCTGTGAGTGGGCGGGGACAGGAAGGACTTTGCTTTCCTTCTTCAAGGTCATGACTAAGAGAAAATGAGTTGTCTGGTTCCCAGGGGCTCAGCTGAGGGGGGCTGAGCAACAGAAAAGCACAGAACATTGATGGTGGGGAGAGAGCCCCCAGCCTTCAGGGACACACACACACACACACACACACACACACACACACACACAGAGGATGCCTAGACAGTTTTGCCACACTGTGCCACATTCTTACTACCTGCCCCACTATCCACCAACCCTCAAGTTGCCTCCAAGATCTAGTCACATCTGAGTCCCCCTCCTGCCCTGCGTATCTCTTGGGCCTCCTGCTCCCCTCAAAGCATCAAAGCATAAACAACAGTCAAGGTCCAGCCTCAGTGCCAATCCTAGGGCAGCCACCAGGGACTGCTGGGGTCCTGACTGGGCAGGCTCCTAGATCCTGAAACATGAGAGGGATGATCCCAGAAGACCCTGGGGAAGGAGGCAGACACTGGGAAGGATGGATGAAGGGGGGGCCCCCTAGGTGATGGGTGGCCAGACATGAGGTCTTGCAGCCCCTGGACCTGGGCTCACCTATTGCTGGTGCACCTGGGAAACCAAGGAGGGGGGGCAGTTTCAGATGAAGAGACCTTCAGGCCAGCTTCAGAGTGTCAGAGTTGGGCCTCAATCTGTCCTAGAAGGCAGGGCAGTTTCCCTCTACCTGCATCCTCCATGCCAGTCTTTGAGCCAGGGAGGCCAGCTTCTCCCATTCTCCAGAAGTTCAAGAGGAAGCCAGGCTCCAAGGCCATAGAACTGCCTCCATACCTGAGAGGTTCTGAGAAACTCAATGTCCTCTCCCTAGTCCAGGAGCCCAGGCTTATGCAGCAGGGACAGGAGGTGACGAGTTAGTCTCTACAAAGACAGTCCTCTGAAGGGAGTGGTCAAAGACCGGCTTCCTGTGCTTCTGACCCTACCTGGGCAGGACAGGTGAGGGAAGGCTTCCTGGAGGAGGCAGGACTTGAACAGATGGAGGGGAGGGAACATGAGGCTTGAGGGGTGCTGTCTGGCTGATCCAGGTACAGTGGGTTGGGAGCCTGGGTAGGAGGAATCAGGAGGAGACTTGTGGTCCTCCCTAACAGAGTTCCCTCTTGAGCCCCCTTCTCCCCATAGCCACAGGCAGTGTCCTGTGTGGCCAGGCAGGTGGGAGGACAGAGCCCTGGTCCACACACCTCTGGCCTTGGCAGAGCTCCCTGGGATTGCTGGGCAGGGAGAGGGGCCCAGGGACTCCACCAAGGAGAAGCTGAGATCTGAAGTGGGAAGAGCCAGGTCTGAAGCTCCTACTGCACCAGACCATGGCCCACCCACAACCCCTCCCTGAGCTGCCCCTCCCCAGCCCCCAGTGCTAAGGGAGGGGTGGCTGGTCCTTGAGTGTTTTGAGCTCCTGGGAGTCTGCCACTTGAGGCATGAGTAGGGCTGTTCTCAGCAGCGCAATGGGCTCTCATCCTGGGCTTTGTTTATTAATTGGACTTAATGAACCAGCACTAATTGCTGATGGTGATACAACACCATAGGTGGGCCCCAATTTGCAGAGTAACTGACTCTGGCACAAGGAGGGTATGAACCAGAGACCAGGAACTCCCCACTCTCTCCTGCACCTGCCTGCTGAGTGTGGGGACTGTTCTGGAAAAAAGAAGCTGGGCATAGTGGCTCATGCTTGTCATTCCAGAACTTTGGGAGGCCAAAGTGAGAGAATTGCCCAAGTGTAGGGGTTTGAGATCAGCCTGGGCAACTTGACAAGACCTCGTCTCTACAATAAATCAAAAAATTAGCTGGGCGTGGTGGTGTGTACCTATAGTTCTAGCTACTTGGGAGGCTGGGGCAGAAGGATCACCTGAGCCCAGCAAGTAGAGGCTGTGGGAACCATAAATGTGGTACTGCCCTCCAGCCTGGGCAATAGAATGAGATTCCAACTAAAAAAAAAAAAAAAAAAAAAAAAGAAAAGGAAAGAATGAAAAAAAAAAGAAACTCGGAAACTCCCAGGAACTCCAAGCATACAGGCAAAGGCAAAATCTTTCTGTAAAACCAGATTGCTGTACCCCCCCTCCCATCCCTACCCACACTCCATCTGAGAGCCCCAGCTGTTCTTGGGGACTGCCACAGCCAGTGTGAACCCCTCGTCCTCACCCATGGCGCATGCCCAGGGCAAGAAGTAAACCCCAGACCAAGAGCTTTGTGACAGAGCGAAGTAAACTTGAGCTCTGAGGTGCTGGGCACAGTGGCACCTTCTATACTCTCCCGGGAAGGAGATTTCCTTGTTTTCCAAGGATGATTTCTTGCTCTGTTTTAGGCTGGAGACCACAAAGGGCCAAGAAGTTCCCCTGCCCGTACCATCTGCCAGCCTTGGAGTGTCATGCTGTGGTCTGTCCTGTGGTGTAGCCGGTGAGGGACCCTGGGAGCCATCCTCTCAGGCATTGGGGGGAGGGGGCTCACCTGTCCATCAACACCACAGCCCTACCTGGATGCAATGACAGCCCCCTTGGCAAGGTGGGGCCCTGGCTGAGACAGCCTTTGGCAGGTATTGCCTTGACCTGGAATGCTCTCAATGGGTCAGTCACTGGGAACGAATGTCTACTCTTCTCATGTATGCAGACTCAGGGCAGGAGGAACGTGGGTCAGACATCAAGGTGAACTTCCCAACCTCAGAAAATCCACCCGACTCTTGTGACTCCTGAGTCATTGTCGTTCTCATTCCTGGCCTAACTCTCAGTCCAGGTTCTGGGGGCTGGGGTGGCTCTCTGGCTCAGACACAGAGCTCAGCCTCCTGCCCCTCCCCAAGAAACCAGCCTCCCTGAGGGGCTCTGATGCCCCCGTGCTGGGGACTGAGGCCTGGCTGGCTACCTCTTGGGAGATGGTGAGCAAAGGAGTTCTCTGTTTGCTTCCCACCCTGCCCCCACCACCGCTACTAGACTGTGAGCCACTTGGGCAGGGACCCATCATGTCGCTGCTGGAGGTCAGTTCCCAGCTCCCAGCCTGAGCACTGTGGGACCCAGCAACTGCTTGTTGAATGAAGGAAGGGGACAGACCAGCACCAGGCCCACTCGCGGGCCCAGGCACTGGGACCTGCTTGAGAGGCACAGCTCCTTGAAGTAGCTCTTGGCTGGGAGGAGGGTTCAGATCCCAAATTCTGTCCCAAGAGCCTATCTCTAAAGGGAAGAAGCAAAGCCCAGCTGTGAAGACTGGGCTCCTTTGAGGCCCAGAGACCCTGAAAGCCTTGGTCCAGCCTGGCTCTGGCCTCTCTACCCCAGGCTAGGGTCCAGTGGCTGGATCTGGGGTGGGGCTGGCCACCTGTGACCCATGGTCCTGGGCTGGTGCCAAGGTCCCATCCTCCATCACCCACAGGGTACCCCAGCCCTCACACAGCACTTTCCATAGGCCCATAGAGCTGCCTGGGAGTCAGAGAGTAAGTGAACGACAAGGAAGGGAGGGTCATGCTCACCAGCCCCTCCCTCACTCAGGGCCACCCTAGTGTTGGGATAGGGAAGGGGAAGGCCACTGCTTGCCCTCCCAGGGGTGAAACCCCGACGCTTCCTGAACTTTTCCAGGGCCAGGTTGCTGGAGGCCAGAGAGACTGAAGGAGTCAGGCTGGAGTCCTGGCTTGGGCTCCTGCTGCTGTGTGGCTCGCCCCTTAAATACTCTGAGCTCAGTTCCTCCCAGACAATGGCAGTGGGTACCTCACAGGTTTCTAGATGGACAGGGAGCCCCAGAGGAGGAGGAAGATGGGAAGGTGGAGACGCCCGTTGACAGGTGGGGCCATGGGGCCAGACCTCAGGAGAGAGGCTTTGGCTGGATCCAGGGTTCTGGAACCTTCAGGATGGGGAACAGGGGGTGCCTGGGGCGAGGGAGCCCTCTCGGGGAGAGCAGAGACACAGTGGAGACACCAAGGACTGAGCCAGGAGCACTGACATTGACAGGGTATGGAGACAAAAGGGTCCCACAGTGGTTCCAGAGATGGTGGAGGGAATCAGGACAGGAGCTGTCTTGGGGGGCAAGGAAAGAGGGGCTTCAAGAAAGAGGGTGGTAGCTCATGCACGGGTAAGGACATGGCCATGGGGTTCACTTCTCTGGCAGAGGGCATTCCAGCAAATAGGTCTGGCTGCTTTCTCTTGCAGTTTTCTTTCTCAACCCACTCCAAGCAGCACCATTTCCTTCTCTATTTATGTCTCACAATGTTTATCCTCACCCCCAATCGTTTTAATCATGACAGTGACTATGTCCCATGACTCAGGGTCACATTTTTTTAAAAATTGGAATCTCACTGTGCTGCCCAGCCTGGAGTGCAATGGCATGCTCACGGCCACCGCAGCCTCAACCTGCTGGGCTCAGGCGATCCTTCCACCTCAGCCTTCCAAGTAGCTGGAACTATAGGTGTGCACCACCAGGCCCGGATCATTTTTTGATTTACTGTAGAGACGAGGTATCACCAAGTTGCCCGGGTTTGGTCTTGAATCTCTGGGCTCAGGCAATCCCCTCACTTCTACCTCCCAAAGTGCTCATGATTACAGGCATGAGCCACTGCTCCTAGCCAGGGTCACATTTTGTTTCAAGGTTTTTGTCTACAGGTTGGGAGACATTTTGAATAATCCCTTCCTGGTACGGGTTGCTCTTTTGAGTCAGAATGACCGGGGTCACTTACAAGTCATATCTAAAAACAACATGGGCTTTCCCCCAATACCCAAGGCAATACATTCTCTATTCTGCAGGATTTGGGTTAGGAATGACCCTTTCAGAGCTTTGAGCACATTGTGGCCTGCTACGAGGGAACCCTGCTGCAAGGCAGGAGGCAACGCTTGAGTCTGAGTTGGACTGAGGGTTTTGGAGGGGAAGACAGTAAGGGACCCTGACACTCTAACTGACCACAGCTGTCTGCACTGCATGCCAAATCTGGTTTATTTTGTCCCCCAAAAATGGATTTCAGGTTTGTCTTGGAAGATGGAGAGAGCCGAAGCCCAAGCCTTCCCTCTTCCCCGCCAGAAGCCAGGTGGGTGGGGGGGAGCTTTTCCTCTGAGCGAACCAAGTGCTTCCTGCTTTGCTGCAGTCACTTCTTCTCTCTATTGCATCGCAGACCTGTTGGCGTTGGGATTCATGTAACTGGCTTGGCCCTGAGGATGTGGACCTTAGCATCCTTGGTCTAGCTCCTTCTGACGGCAAGCCATGTGTAGGGAGAGGTGGGCATGACAGAATCAGGTACATAAGGGCAGGAGGGGTGGAATGGGGGCCCAGAGCTCCAGCCTCTGCCAGGGCTTTCCCCACTTTAGCAGATGCTAGACTGTGTGCCTTCTGAGCCTGGAGCCCAGAGAAAGGGGGGACCAGGCAGGGGAGGAGAGAAGTCACACAAAGCCCGGAGGGAGGACCAAGCCTCTTGGCTTGGTTGTCCAAGGGAGGGAGGAGGAGCCTGGCCAGAAGCTCTGCCCTTGCTCAGGACTAAGCAGAGGGGACAGCTCACACCCCAAGCGATGAGGACACTGGGAGGGCCTCGCTGCCCTTGAGCACTTTCTTCTAAGTCCACATCATCCTCCTGGGCTGCTCCCCAGGATCCCAGTGTCCCTGGGCGAAAGCTCATGCTTTTTGGGTCTGATGAGTGTTCCAGGCTTGAGAAGACCCAGGGGCTCTGGACGGTGGAGCCGGGTGGGGTTGGGGGCGGGGGAAGAGAAACATCTGGAAAGAATCCTTGTGGCTTCAGTCTGGCTGGGGGAGTCTCAGGCCAATCTTCCTCAGTCACTGACGCCAGCTGTGTTTATAACTCTGGGATACAGGGAAGTTTTCACTGGACAAAAATTCCAAGGCTCCTAGCCTCTGGGGCCTGACGTCATGTGGGGCAGGTGCAGGGAGGATATTGGGCCACAGGGCTGGGCCCTGCAGGGGAGAGGAAGACCCCAGGCTCCCAGGCCCCACATAGGAGTGTTCTGATGGGAGAGAAGGGGCTGTGGCCTCTGCAGGAGCCAGCAGCCAGATGGGTGTGGTCATCTCATCTGCTCCTCACCCCTTGGGCAGTCATTTGATCTCAGACAAGTCTCTTCACTACTGGCCTCAGCCTCCCTGGCTCTCATGTGGGGGCCTCTGTTAGAGCCAGAGTGTAGAACACAGACCTGCCAGTGAGCTTAGCGTGGGACACAACCAGTAAAGGGGGTTGCTTTATTCCTGGGACTATCCCAGAGTCACTGTCACTGTATTATTTTGGCTGAGCCCAATCCTCTGGCTGCTGAGACAAGCCTGCAGGTCACCTGTGAGTCAGCCAGGCCTCCACACACCCCACCCAGGTTCCTGCCCTCAAGGGCCCTTGGTCAGAGACCCGGCCAGACAGGGAGGAAGGGAACCCCAGATCCCAGGTGGGGTCTCCAGATCCATCCCTGCTTCTTCTCTGGAAGTCTGGGTGAGGGGCCTGGTGCCAACAGTCCCCTTCCAAAGGGAGCCACTGTTGCATGCTGGGAGTAGGGTGGAGAGTGCTTCTGGATTCAGGAATCTGGAATCCTGCATCCTCCCTCAGGTATTCCTGGTTCCGTGACTGTGGGCAAGTCATGGAGGTGCTCTGAGCTTCAGGGACCTCATCTGTAAAATGGGCATAATGGTATAGCTAGCTCACAGGACCGGGTGATGATTAAGTGACATGAAACACAGACACTCCTAGCACGTTTGCCAGGTACGTGGTGGGCACTGAAAAATGTAACCATCTTTAACCTCCCTCTTACCAGGGCCTCAGACAATTGCCCTACTCTTAATACCTTCTTCAGTTAGTCACCAGTGTCAGGTTTAGCCTGCGACCAGTGTCAAGGCTCAGTCCATGACTAAGGCCAGGCCCAATCTCCAGGATCAGGGCTCAGTCCATGACCAAGGTCAGGCTCAGTCTGGGGCCAAGGTCAGGGCTCAGTCTGTGACTAAGGCCGGGCTCAGTCTGGAGCCGGGGTCAGAGCTCAGTCTGTGACCAAGTTCATGCTCAGTCTGGGGCCGGGATCAGGGCTCAGTCCATGACCCGGGCTAGGCTCAGACTAGAGCCGGAATCAGGGCTCAGTCTGAGACCAAGCTTAGGCTCAGTCTGGGGCCAGAGTCAGGGCTTAGTCCATGACCAAGGACAGGTTTAATCTGAGGCAGGGTCAGGGCTCAGTCTGTGACCAAGATCAGGCTCAATCTCGGGCCAGGGTCAGGGCTCACTCCCTGACCAAGGTCAGACTCAGTCTAGGGCCAGGGTCAGTAGTCAGCTCATGACCAATGCCAGGCTCAGTCTGGGGCCAGGGTCAGGGCTCTCAGACTTATCCAAGAAAACCAAAGACTCTCTGAGTATGACTATAGCTGGCTCTGATCTGCGCCCTCTCCCGTCCTGCCCCACGTTCAGTCCTGCACACAGAGGACACAGTGCCTTTCTCTCCCAGTGCTGGTTCTGTCCCTACTCATTAGCTTTGGACAGCAGGCTGCCAAAGAACCAGCTGCCGATACTGGCAGCCCTGCCTCGCCGCCTCTGGCCGGGGTCAGCACCCCACGGGCCATCTCCTGGCTGACCCCCCTTCACATCTCATCCTGCCCACTGGGCACTCCCGCCTGGCAGTGCCATTGCCTTCCTGGTCCCTGCTGAGCTCTGACTGGCAGGTCTCTCTGTGCCAAGCTGGTGACAGGTGCTAGGCACTGCTCAGGCCCCAGGGCACTGAGCCAGGCCCAGGCCAGTCAGGGGAGACCCTGGGCACTGGCCCAGCAGACCTGGGTGTGGACTGTGTCTCAGGCTGCACAGAGGCAGCTGTTGCCTCTAAAAAACAGAGGCTATTTCCCAGGCCAGAGCACAGGCCAGTCAGGTGGGCCCCCACCAGCACGGAGGCCAAAGCTTATGTCCTGCCCATGGGAAGACTGAGGCTCAGAGAGGGCAGGGACCAGCCTGAGGTCACCCAGGGAGTTGGGGGCAAGCCAGATGCTGGGTTTTCCTGACCCCAGTCTGTCTTCTTTCCACTGTTAGGTGGCTTTCTTCTGTTCGGGCTCATGTGTCCACTGTGAGCTCAGGACTCCCCCACTCCACCCTGTCATCTTTAGACCTATCAGTGTCTCCCACTGTCTGCCCCCCCCAGCTCTACAGCTTTGAGGCAGGTCCCCAGGTGAGGCATTCAGGCATATGAAAGGCCAAGTCTCTTTTCCGAAGTCATACAGCAAGCTAGAAACAGGACAAGGTTTATTCAGTCAATCAACAATTGTGTTCAATCACTGTGTTTCATAACAAGGATGTTATGGTGAGCCCAGCAGACCTGATGGAGCTAGCGGGGCATCACGGAGGGCAGGACAAGGAGTAAGCTCATGATCACACAGAGTGCACAACACATGGGAGCCTGCAGCCTTGCAGAGTCCATGAACAAATGTATTGGGACTGGGAGATCAGGGAGGACCTCCTGGAGGAGGTGCTGACTGAGCTAATATTGGAAGAGGGGAAGGGAGAGAAAGAGTGCAAAGGCCTAGGGTGGGAGGGAACAGAGTCTGCTCAGAGAACTGGGAGATGTCCAGTGTGGCTGGAGGGGAATGTGAGGTGGGGTGGGGGTTTTGTTGCTGAGAGGCTGGCAAAGACCCAACCGTGCTGGGCCTGGAACTCTCTGTACTCAGGAACAACAGGAAGCCATGGGCTCCTTAGGTCCTGTGGTGCCTCAGTGCCAAATGCTAACCTGATCTGAAGGGGGCTTGCAGGGCGCATGGTTAGTTGTGCCAAGAGGAGTTGGGAAATCTGCGATAGCCTGAGTGGGCGGCAGAGCTCGGGGAGAGGAGCAGACGGATTCAAGAGATGGTGGAGGGACAACACCACGTGGTGACAGAACAGGTGGGGCGGGGAGTGTGGCTACTGACGCCAGGATGGGCAGGGGTCACACGGGGGGAGAGCACAGTCTAGAGAAGGGAGAACCACCTAGGGTAGAAACCTGAGACGAGTCAACGTCCAATGCCAAGGGATCAAGAGGGGTGCCAGAGGAATGGGAGGGCAGGGGTCTTGGCAGAGGAGACCAGGTTTCAAGGAGAGTGAGGAGAGTGCCACTGAGAGGTTGCGTGAGACCAGTGGCCAGGGGCAGAGGGTCAGTCACGGCGGTCACTGGGGAAAGCCTCAGTGGGAAAGACGGTGAGATTAGAAGCAGATCCATGGCTTAGACAGCGTGGCAGAACTGTGGGAGAGCTGAGCGGACCTGGAGCAGTTTCAACTGGAGGAGGCACTTGTTACCAGGCTGGATTGAGGCAGGGGCCCGCGGAGGGGGTGAAGTACCCAGACAAGGGGGGTCTGAACCCTCTTCAGCTCCCCCCCGGGCTGAGTGAATGGCCCCAGGTACTCTCAGGCCTGAACCTCACCCCTCCCCCAACTATGGGCCTGTAGCAAACTCAGAGATAGATGAAGCCCGACTGAGACAGGGGTCCCAGGTTCACCCCAGTCTGGGGAGGCAGCAGGGGGTGGCAGAGGGCAGGAAACCAAGCAGAAGGCTAAGCTCAGGGCACCAGAACACAAGGAAGTGAGAAAAAATGTTTGGAAAGAATGTGAAATTATAGATAGGTAGGGAGGTGTGTAGATTGATAAATGATGGAGATAGATGGATAGATGATAGGTAGAGACAGAGATAGATAGGTAGATAGATATACATAGATAGATGGAGGTAGATAGGTAGAGATAGATATAGACATAGAGATAGATAGATGATAGATATAGAGAAATAGATATAGAGAGATGAATAGGTATAGATATAGATAGGTAGAGATAGATATAGACATAGAGATAGATAGAGATCGTGGATAGCTGATAGATACATAGATATAGATAGATAGATAGAACTAGAAGCCTGACAGCTGGGCCTTGGTTCTCAGAAGGCCTCCCTTTGCCTTTCATTTGCATTTCATTAGCACCAACTTGAAAGATAGATAGATAGAGATAGGCAGCTAGGGATAGAGACAGATAGAGAGATATAGATAGGTAGGTAGACAGAGATAGAGAAATATAGATAGATATAGGTAGATAGAGATAAAGATAGACGATAGAAATAGATGATAGGGATACAGACGATAGATCTCGATAGCTATTTCCAATGTTATGGCATTCTAATGACAAAAATTGTATCTATTTCAAGTGTATCACATGATGACTTGACACACACGTACACTGTGAGATCATGACCATGATCAAGTTAATTAACACACCCATCACCTCAAGCAGTCACTGTGTGTGGGGTGAGGACACAAGACCTGCTCTTGTCACATTTCCAACATAACAATACAGCATCACTGACTACAGTCACCTGCGGGACGTCAGACCCCAGAACCACTCAGCTGAAAACCAAAAGCTCATACCCTTTGACCAAGATCTCCTCATTTCCCTCTTCCCAGCCCCAGGCAATCACCATTCTACTCTCTATATCTATGAGTTCGGACCAGGCGTGATGGCTCCTGCCTGTGATCCCAGCAACTTGGGAGACCAAGGCGGGAGGATCACTTGAAGCCAATTTGAGACCAGCTTGGGCAACATAGTGAGACCCCCATCTCTGTGGATTCAGCTTGGAGTCCACATGTAAGTCAGATCACACAGCATTTGTCTTCTTGTGTCTGGCTTATGTCACCTAGTATTATGTCCTCCAGCCTCCTCCACATTGTCACAAGTGGCAGGATTTCCTTGTTTGTAATGGCTTAATAATATTCTGTTGTCTATAGGTATACAGTGTATAAGATAGATATAATTGTGTGTGTATAATATATATATATATGATACTTTCTGTACCCGTTCCTTCATCCTCCATGGACACTCAGCCTGATTCATGTCTTGGGATTGCTGGATCATAGGGTAGTTTTATTTTCAAGTTTTTGAGAAAAAATTGGTCCTCCATACTGTTTTCCAACAGTGTATGAGGGCTCCCTTTTTCTTTTTTTTTTTTTTTGAGTTGGAGTCTCACTCTGTCGCCCAGACTGGAGTGCCGTGGCCACTCCCGGCCACCGCAGCCTCGACCAGCTGGGCTCCGGCGATCCTTCCGCC
>JAPVLO010004270.1:0-16319 GCA_027257055.1 Cephalopachus bancanus | reverse complement strand
TCCTTCTACCTCAGCCTCCCAAGCAGCTGGAATTACAGGCGCGTGCTACCACGCCCAGCCAATTTTTTGATTTATCATAGAGATGATGTCTCACCAAGTTGCCCAGGCGGGTCTCGAATCTGTGGCCTCAGGCAATCCGCTCACCTCAGCCTCCCAAAGGCGCGGGATTACAGGCTGAGCCACCAACCCCGGCTGGTGGCAAATTTTTGAGAGCATGAAATTTCTGTAAGACAATGTTAATAAGAAAAGCATGGTTCTGTTTTAAGTAACTTCATGGTCAACTCTCCAAAAACCCTGTCGTGTTGCAAGGACAGGCACATTTCATCTTTTGGGACATTCTCTAAAGAAAATTGGATTCAGTAACCCCCGGTGCAACTCCCGTAATGAATACATCAAGAAGAAGAACCAGAATCAGCTCTGTTTGAGGACTGAAGACAGCAGACGCATTGTTGAGCTGCAAAGCAGAGTTCGACAGTTCATTTGTATACTTGTCACAGTTCTCTCCAAGAAGCGCTGTCAAAGGGAAAACAGGATCTGAAAATGAACGAACAGGGTGGGAGTTCCACAGGGAGGACTTCACTAGACACTGTTTGGTCACTGGTAGCAGCAGGAAACGTTCATTCTGCCACTTGGAGACTACCCATCAGTGGATTGACATTCTCTGCTGTCAATATCCTACCCCGTGCCGTGAGTGGGGAGGGAAAGCCCCCCCAAAATCTTTCAGAAAAAGCAATATCCTTGTCACTTGTCAATGCCCTTGACAGCCTGTCCGACAACCTGTCAGCTTAGTTGGTGGTATTAAATTAATGTACATTGACCATAAAAGGAAAAAAATCAACAGTTGAGGTACAGAATAATTAACTAGGAAACTTACAAGTAGCTTTTTTAAGGTGTTAAAAATGTGCCCATTACTAAGGTGTGGAGTGAGGGAACAATTAGAAAGCATTCCCCCACTCTTTCAGGTCAGCAAGACTTCCCACAATCAGTTAGAAGTCCTTTTATTTTTTTATTTTATTTTATTTATTTTTTTTTTTTTTTGAGTTGGAGTCTCACTCTGTCACCCAGACTGGAGTGCAGTGGCCGCTCCCAGCCACCGCAGCCTCGACCTGCTGGGCTCCAGCGATCCTTCCGCCTCAGCCTTCCGAGTAGCCGGAATTACAGGCACGCGCTACCATGCCCGGCTGATTTTTTGATTAATTGTAGAGATGAGGTCTTGCTGCCCAGGTGGGTCTCGAACCCGCGGGCTCAGGCAATCCACTCACCTCAGCCTCCCAAAGGCGCGGGATTACAGGCTGAGCCACCAAGCCCGGCTAGAAGCCCTTTTATTTAGCCCTTTTGTTTAGTCTCTTATAAGATCACAGCAGCTGGGCATGGTGGTTTATGCACGTAATCCCAGCCCCTTGGGAGGCGGAGGCAAGAGGATTGCCTGAGCCCAGGGGCTCGAGACCAACCTGAGCAACTTGGCGAGACCTTGTCTCTACAATAAATCAAAAAAAAAATTACCTGAGCATGGTGTCACACACCTGTAGTTCCAGCTACTTGGAATGCTGAGGTGGAAGGATCGCCCAAGCCTAGCAGATCGAGGCTGCAGTGGCCATGAGTGTGCCACTGCACTCCAGCCTGGGCAACAGAGTGAGACTCAAACTCAAAAACAAAGATCACAGCATAGAAGAGATGTCCCAAAGGTTGACTTTTTTCTTTCTTTCTTTTTTTTTTGAGTTGGTGTCTCACTTGTTGTCCCAGTCTGGATTGCAGTGGCGTGATCACAGTTCACAGCAGCCTCAACCTCCTAGGCTCAGGTGATCCTTCCACCTCAGTCTCCCGAATAGCTGGAACTACAGGTGACCTTCCACCACACCTGACTTATTTTTAAATTTTTCATAGAGACGAGGTCTCACTATGTTGCCTAGGCTGGTCTCGAATTTCTGGGTTCAAGCAATCCTCCTGCCTCAGTCTCCCAAAGTGCTGGAATTACATTTGTGACCCAGCCAAGGTCAGCTTTTTCATACACTCATGTAGAAGCAGAAGGAAGGCTTCATTTGGTCATATCCCAAAAGTAATATATTCCAGAAGTAAATGTAATATAGTTTTTAAAAATTAACAGACTGCTTAATGTCTCTGAAGATTACAATCTTTTTTTTTGAGTTGGAGTCTCACTCTGCCACGCAGACTGGAGTGCGGTGGCCGCTCCCAGCCACCACAGCCTCGACCTGCCGGGCTCTAGCCATCCTTCCACCTCAGCCTTCCAAGTAGCAGGAACTACAAGAGCGTGCTACCACGCCCGGCTAATTTTTTGATTTATTGTAGAGATGAGGTCCAAGATGCCCAGGCAGGTCTCGAACCCGCGGGCTCAGGCAATCCACTCACCTCAGTCTCCCAAAGCGCGGGATTACAGGTTGAGCCACTGAGCCCGGCTAAGATCACCATTTTTTAAAAAAAAAGGCAGCCGGGCTCGGTGGCTCAGCCTGTAATCCCGCGCCTTTGGGAGGCTGAGGTGAGGGGATTGCCTGAGCCCGCAGGTTCGAGACCCGCCTGGGCAGCGAGACCTCATCTCTACAATAAATCAAAAAATCAGCCGGGCGTGGTAGCGCATGCCTGTCATTCCGACTACTTGGAAGGCTGAGGCGGACGGATGGCCAGAGCCTGGCAGGTCGAGGCTGCGGTGGCCGGGAGTAGCCACTGCAGTCCAGTCTGGGCGACAGAGTGAGACTCCAACTCAAAAAAATATAAAATTTAAAAAGGCATGTGAATATTTTAATAAGTTTATATACTGTGCCTCCCCAAAGAACTTTCAGAAATAACTCCTTAACTTAAGGCAAGGAACCAACATTTCCTCCTTCTCACCCCATGGAAGGCATCATTCATTCATTATGGCCTCATTTCCAAAATTCCACCACAAAACAAGTGTAATACTCCCAGTTTTTTAGAGATGCCGCTGCACTCCAATCCATCTGCTCTCCCTGCCTTGTGGTAGTAACCCGATAAGCAGCTCTCCAGTAACGAAAGTGCTTTTTTTTTTTGAGTTGGAGTCTCTCACTCTGTCACCCAGACTGGAGTGCAGTGGCACTCAATCAACCCCTTCGAGTTTGCCATCCTGCACTCTCGATGCTGGAGAACTAGGAACTCCTTTTCTAGATTCACTTGCAGCCACAGTTACAGATATGACCCAGGTTCTGCCAAGCAAGTGTGAGAAACACGGAAGGCAAAAAAAGCCCCATGAGAAGGCAGCTGTCCCAGACTGGTTAACTCCTGTGGTAGAGTCACTGGGTTTTTCCAGAGCCCCCATGGCACAGGTTCTCCAGGTCAAGTTTTAGTGCTCAGTGCTCATGTACGCAAGAAGCAGTGGGGTTTCTGTGTTGACAGTCCATGGCATGGTTGGGCCTTTCTTCAAGCTGTGCCACATTCAAGCTTGACCCCTGACACTCTTGGAAATTATGTAAGCTACCCAACATCCTGAAACAAATGCAGATCGTGGATTTCCCAGCCTCCAGAACTGAGAAAATAAATTACTGGTTTTTTGTTGTTGTTGTTTCGGGGGGGGGTTTTGAGTTGGCATCTCACTCTGTCACCAAGGCTGGAGGGCAATAGCACATTCACAGCCACTGCCGCAGCCTCAAACTGCTGGGCTCAGGCAATCCTTCTGCCTCAGCCTTCCAAGTAGCTGGAACTACAGGTGTGCACCACCACACCCGGCTAATTTGTTGGTTTACTGTAGAGACGAGATCTTGCCAAGTTGCCCAGGCTATTCTCAATCCCTGGGTTCAGGCAATTCTCTCACCTCTGCCTCCAAACTGAGCCACCGTGCCTGACTAAATTGCTGTTCTTTATAAGGTATTTGGACAAAATGGACTGAGACAGAAATTCATCTTCTTAGTGATTATCTGGCCCAAGGCGCCTGTGGGACTTCAGGGCTGGCTGCTCAGGCCACCTCAGGTTTCTGTTCCTTGGCTCAAGGGGCCCAGGTGCATCTCAAACCCCCTTCCCCGCATACCTACCCAAGTATTGACTAAACTTTAGCAGTGTCTACCCAGTGCTAATTCTGCAGGTGCACGGAGTACAAGAGCTATAAAGGTCTGGCTTCTTCCATCTGGCATTCAAAAGCTGTCTTAGAGAGACTTGGGATCCAGGCAGGAACTTGTCTCAGGTGTGAAGCCACCACAGAAAGACCCCACTAAGGCAATGCCCAGCGGAACCGTGGGGGTGAGGCCACCACAGAGAACCCCAAACAAGACAAAGCTTGGTGAAGTAGTGTGGCCAGGGCCACTCCAAGGAAGACACCAGAACTGTAGAGCACACAGCACACAATACCAGCCTGGAGGAACCACAGGCATAAGACTCCAACCCATGAAATCCGCAAGATGCACCCAGCAAAGCCATGGGGGTGAGGCTGCCAGGAGCCTGAGGGCCCAATCCCCACCTAGTATGTCCAGATGGTGACACATGGAGTTAAAGAAGACTATTCCCAAGGCTTAGAATCTACTGTTGTTTGCCATATTGGGGTTTGGGCTTCCTTGTGACCTGTTATTCCTTCTTCTTTCCTATTTCTCCTTTTTAGAATAAGAATATCTATTATATGCCTGTCCCCATGTATTTTGGATGCATGGAACGTGTTTAATTTCAGTGTGAGCTGAAGGAAAATTAGCCTCGGGATGAATTGTAACTTAAGTCTTGCCGTATCTCTTTTTCATTTTTGAGCTGAACAATTTTTGTTTTTTTTTTTTGAGTTGGAGTCTCACTTCATGGCCCAGACTGGAGTGCAGTGGCCGCTCCCGGCCACTGCGCCTCAACCTGCTGGGCTCCAGTGATTCTTTCGCCTCAGCCTTCGAATGAGCTGGAATTACAGGTGTGCGCTACCACACCCGGTTCATTTTTTATTTATTGTAGAGATGAGGTCTCGCCAAGTTGCCCAGGTGGGTCTCGAACCCGCGGGCTCAGGCAATCCACTCACCTCAGCCTCCCAAAGCGCAGGATTACAGGCTGAGCCACCGAGCCCGACTAAGCTGAACAATTTTAAAGTTTTAATAGTGAGAGCTGAAACAGTACACAAGATTTATTTTTATTTTTTTAATTTTAATTTTAATTTTTTTGAGTTGGAGTCTCACTCTGTTGCCCAGACTGGAGTGCAGTGGCCTCTCCCGGCCACCGCAGCCTCGACCTGCTGGACTCTGGCAATCCTTCTGCCTCAGCCTTCCAAGGAGCCGGAATCACAGGTGTGTGCTACTACACCCGGCTAATTTTTTATTTATTGTGGAGAGGTCTTGCCAAGTTGCCCGGGTGGGTCTCGAACCCTCAGGCTCAGGCAATCTACTCGCTTCGGCCTCCCAAAGTGCTGGGATTACAGGCTGAGCCACTGAGCCCAGTCCCATATCTCACTTAGATAAACCTCTGGATTTTGGACTTTTGATTTGATGCTGAAACAAGTTAAGACTTTTGGAGCTACTGACATAAAACGAATGCATTTTTCTTTCTTTCCTTTTTTTTTTTTTTTTTTTTTGAGTTGGAGTCTCCCTCTGTCACCCAGACTGGAGTGCAGTGGCCGCTCCCGGCCACCGCAACCTCGACCTGCGGGCCCCGGGCCCATCCTTCCGCCTCACCCTTTCCCGAGTAGCCGGAATTACAGGCATGCGCAAACCCCCCCCGGCTGATTTTTTTTATTTATTGTAGAGATGAGGTCTTGCTGCCCAGGCGGGTCTCAAACCCCGCGGGCTCAGGCAGTCCACTCACCTCAGCCTCCCAAGGCGCGGGATTACAGGCTGAGCCACCGAACCCCGGTTTTTTTTTTTTTTTTTTTTTTTTTGTAATTGGAACCCCACTCTGTGGCCCAGGCTGGCTCACGGTCACCGTAGACTCAACCTGCTGGCCTCAGGCCATCTTGCCGCCGCAGCCTTCCAAGTAGCTGGAACTTCAGGCTCACGCCACCACGCCCGGCTAATTGTTCTTTTTTATTTTTATTTTATTTTTGATATATTGCAGAGACAATGTCTCACCAAGTTTCCCAGGCTGGTCTCAATCCCTGGGACCAGGCAATCTTCTTGCCTTTGCCTCCCAAAGTGCTGGCATACGGATGCATTTTGCATGTGAGAAGGATATGAATTACAGGAGCAGGAGTAGAATGCTATGGTTTGAATATCTGAGTCCCCTTGAAAACTAATGTTGAAATTTAGTCCCCAAGGCAACAGTGTTGGAGGTGGGGTCTCATGGGAAGCATTTAGATAATGATCATGGAAAGGTAGGAACTCCGAGAACCTTAGAAGAACTTGGTTAAACCGGGCTCGGTGGCTCAACCTGTAATCCCGCGCCTTTGGGAGGCTGAGGTGAGTGGATTGCCTGAGCCCGCAGGTGCGAGATCCGCCTGGGCAGGTGAGACCTCATCTCTACAATAAATCAAAAATTAGCCGGGTGTGGTAGCGCGTGCCTGTAGTTCCGGCTACTTGGAAGACTGAGGCGGAAGGATCGCCGGAGCCCAGCAGGTCGAGGCTGTGGTGGCCGGGAGCAGCCACTGCACTCCAGTCTGGGCGACAGAGTGAGACTCAACTCAAAAAAAAAAAAAAAAACTTGGTAAAATAATCCTGCCAGTAGTGCAGCCATATCGTCTATGCCCTAGCCCTGTCATTTATTGCTGAGTCTTTCTGCTGACCAGCCTATTCTTTTACCTCTTTTTTTTGTTTTGAGTTGGAGTCTCACTCTGTCGCCCCGACTGGAGTGCAGTGGCCACTCCTGGCCCCCGCAGCCTCGACCCGCCGGGCTCCGGCGATCCTTCCGCCTCAGCCTTCCGAGTAGCTGGAACTACAGGTACATGTACCACACCCCTAATTTTTTTGATTTATTGTAGAGATGAGGTCTCGCCAAGTTGCCCAGGCGGGTCTCGAACCCGCGGGCTCAGACAATCCACTCACCTCAGCCTCCCAAATGCCCGGGATTACAGGCTGAGACCGAGCCCGGCTCTTCTTTTACCTCTTAATCATTAGAAAAAAGTAAAACCAGCCTCCCAGGACTGGAATTTATAATTATTTCTAGTCCCTTAAGCATGTCTAGCCGTAATTGTTCTTCTATGGAATCGATGTCTCCAAGCAACAATGTATTGTTACCAGTCTTCAGAAACTAGCCTCCCGCCCAACCTCCGGTCCACCACCTGGAGTCACAAAATACCAGTGCCTGGGGATGTCTTGAAACAAGACTTAAGTGACGTCTGTCATCTACATCAAAGAATGTAACCTTTGGACTTACTTCTTACTCCAAAAAGAGAGTCTTAAATATACCCAGCATAGGCTGGGTGCTGTGGCTCACACCTATAATCCCAGCACTTTGAGAGGTCGAGGTAAAAGGATTGCCTAAGCCCACATATTCGAGAACAGCCTGAGCAAGTTGGTGAGACCTCGTCTCTACAAAATAAATCAAGAAAAATTAGCAGGGCATGGTAGCGTGTGCCTGCAGTTCCAGCTACTTGGAAGGCTGAGATGGAAGGATCACCTGAGCCCAGCAGGTCAAGGCTGTGGTAGCTGTGAGGAAAGTAGAGGATAAACTTTGCTTCCTTCTCCTTTGCAACTTGCATTATTCTCATGGCACTGGCCCACCTTGCTTCAGTTTACCCTTTCATTCATGAATGAATTAATGCTGCTATTTCAAAAGCTTGCAAGAGAGGTGCAGTGACTCATGTCTGTAATCCCAGTAAATGGGAGGCTAAGCAGGAGGATTGCTTGAGCCCAGGACTTCAAAATCAGCCTGAGCAACATAGACTTCATCTCCACAAAAAATTAAAAAATCAGCAGGCGTGGTGACGCATGCCTGTAGTCCCAGCTACTTAGGAGGTTAAGTCAGAAGGAGCTCCTGAGCCCAAGAGGTGGAAAATGTGGTGAGTGGTGATCATGCCACTACACTTCAGCCTGGGCGACAGAGTGAGACTCTGGCTCAATAAATAAACACATAAAAATAAAAAACTTGCAGGAGTGGACTTTCTGTCTTCTACTCTTCTACTACATATGGACTTAGCATTCCTACTCTCCGGAGAATGCAACAAAAAGGTGCCATCATGAAACCAGAGATTGAACCAGTGGCACCTTGATATTGAACTTCCTAACCTCCAGGACTGTGAGAGAATACATTTCTGTTCTTTATAAAGTAGTCAATTTGAGCCGGGCTCAGTGGCTCAGCCTGTAATCCCGCGCTTTGAGAGGCTGAGGTGAGTGGATTGCCTGAGCCCGCAGGTTCGAGACCCGCCTGGGCAACTTGGCGAGACCTCATCTCTACAATAAATCAAAAAATGAGCCAGGGGTGGTAGCGACGCCTGTAGTTCCCGCCACTTGGAAGGCTGAGGCGGAAAGGGTCGCTGGAGCCCCCAGGTCAAGGCTGTGGTGGCCGGGAGCGGCAACTGCACTCCGGTCTGGGCGACAGAGTGAGACTCCAACTCAAAAAAAATAAAAATAAAAATAAAGTAGCCAATTTGGAGTATTCTGTTATAACAGCATGAAATGGACTAAGACAAATCCTTTTTCACTTAAATTAGCTAGACTGCATTTGGAACTAAGGACCCTGACAAATACAAGCCTGCCACCTAAACTGCAAGAGTATTTTTTTTTTTTTTTTGAGTTGGAGTCTCACTCTGTCGCCCAGACCGGAGTGCAGTGGCCATTCCCAGCCACCGCAGCCTTGACTTGCTGGGCTCTAGCGATCCTTCCGCCTCCACCTTCCAAGTAGCTGGAACTACAGGTGCGCGCTGCCACGCCTAGCTAATTTTTTGATTTATTATAGAGATGAGGTCTTGCCAACTTGCCCAGGCTGGTCTCGAACCCGCGGGCTCAGGCAATCCACTCACCTTAGCCTCTCCCAAAGGCGCGGGATTACAGGCTGAGCCACCGATCCCGGTTTAAGAGTATTTTTTTTTGAGTTAGAGTCTCACTCCTTCGCCCAGGCTGAAGTGCAGTGGCACACTCACGGCCACCCCAGTGTCAAACTGTTGGGCTCCGGTGATCCTTCTGCCTCAGCCTTCCAAATAGCTGGAACTACTTGCATGCACTACCACACCCGGCTAATTTTTTTATTTATTGTAGAGTTGAGGTCTCACCAACTTGCTCAGACTGTTCTCGAACATGTGGGTTCAGGCAATCCCCTGCTGGCTTCCCAAAGTGCTGGAATTACAGGCTTGAGCCACCGTGCCCGGCCTAAGAGTATTTTTGAATCCAGGAGACCTGGGTATGAACACTGGCTCTACCCATTCCTGAGAAGCCTCAGGCAATTTCCCTAACATCGGGTGCTTAAGTTTCCTCTGCTATAAAAGGAGGAAGAGACTAATCCTACCAGAGTGGGCAGTTATAAAGATTTAACGATGTCATGTCTGAAACATACCTGGTATAGTGCCCAACACATAGTAGGTCTTCTATATATCTTGGTTTCCTAGATTTGTTAAATATAATATTTATGTTGGAGTAAATTAGCAAACTCTTTTTTTTTTTTTTTTTGAGTTAGAGTCTCACTCCATCACCCAGACTGGAGTGCAGTGGCACACTCATGGCCACCCCAGCGTCGACCTGCAGGACTCTGGCAATCCTGCCTCAGTCTTCCAAGTAGCCAGAACTACAGGTGCACACTGCCAGGCCTGGCTAATTTCTTGATTTATTGTATAAATGAGGTCTCGCCAAGTTGCCCGGGCTGGTCTCGAACCCACGGGCTCAGGCAATCCACTTGCCTCGACCTCCCAAAGTGCTGGGATTATAGGCTTGAGCCACTGTGCCCGGCCTGATTACCAAACTCATAAGAGAGGAGTACAGAAGGCCAGGTGCGGTGTCTCATGCCTGTAATCTCAACACTTCGGAAGGCTGAAGCAGGAGGATTACTTGAGTCAAGGAGTTCAAAACTATCCTGGGCAACATAGCATGACCACATCTCTACCAAATAAAAAATAAAAAAATTAGCCAGGTGTGGTGATATATGCCTGTAGATCCAGCTACTATGAGGCTGAGGTGGAAGATCACCTGAACCCAGGAGGCTGAAGCTGCCATGAGCCATGATCATGCCAGAGCACTCCATCCTGGGCAACAGACTGAGACCCCAAGACCCTGACTAAAAAAAAAGCCGGGCTCGGTGGCTCAGCCTGTAATCCCGCGCCTTTGGGAGGCTGAAGTGAGTGAATTGCCTGAGCCCGCGGGTTCGAGACCCGCCTGGGCAGCGAGACCTCATCTCTACAATAAATCAAAAATCAGCTGGGCGTGGTGGTGCATGCCTGTAATTCCAGCTACTCAGAAGGCTGAGGCGGAAGGATCGCCGGAGCCTAGCAGGCCGAGGCTGCGGTGGCCAGGAGCGGCCACTGCATTCCAGTCTGGGTGACAGAGCGAGACTCCAACTCAAAAAAAAAAAAAAAAAAAAAAAGTGCAGACAGACATTCAGTGGTAGGCAGCAGAAAGTATACAACACAAAGATATCAGACTCATCAGGAAAAATAAAATTCCAAGAGAGGGTTGGGCTAGGAATGTGTGCCTGTGAGGCTACAAGTGTCAGATGAGATAATGCCTAGAAATAAGACTAGACTGATGCGCTAAACGGAGAAAGTTAGCTACAAATTAGGAAAGCATGCTTTTGCCAGCAAAAGAAAACTCATCTTCAGGCTTAAACGACTAACAGGTAATTTTTCTCACAAAACGAGTTCAGGGGCGGATTGTTGCTGGCATCAGTTCAGCTGCAAAATTATGCCATCCGGGATTCAGCTGTCTTCCCACTCTGCTGTGCTTAGCATATTGGCTCTTGTCCTCATGTTTGCCATCTCAAGGTTGCAAGAAGGCTGCTCCTGCTACTCTGGGCATCTCCCCACCCCCATGCAAGAGACTGAGAGAAGAGAGAGGGTAAGAGCCTTCTCTCTGGTGACTTTGTGTGGTCTTCAGGAAAGGAATTCCTTACTAGTCAGCTCCACTTCTGCTCATTTACTAGAGCAGGGTCATGTATCTACTCCAAATAAATGATTAGCCAAGGGAATAAAATCACAGGAATACTATAATTTTTAAAAGTATAGTGTTAGAGCCAGGCTCAGTGGCTCAGCCTGTAATCCCGCACTTTGGGAGGCCGAGGTGAGTAAATTGCCTGAGCCTGCGGATTCGAGACCTCCCTGGGCAACTTGGCAAGACCTCACGTCTACAATAAATCAAAAAATTGGCCAGGCATGGTAGCGTGTGCCTGTAGTTCCAGCTACTTGGAGGGCTGAGGCGGAAGGATCGCTGGAGCCCAGCAGGTCAGGGCGACAGAGTGAGACTCCAACTCAAATATATCTATATCGTGTTAGTGTCAGGTGCAGTGGCTCACGACTGTCATCCCAGCACTTTGGGAGGCAGAGGCAAGAGGATTGCCTGAGCCCACGGGTTCAAGATCAGCCTGGGCAACTTGGCGAGACCTCGTCTCTACAATAAAATTTAAAAATTAGCTGGGCATGGTGGCATACACTTGTAACTCCAGCTACTTGGAAGGATCCCCTGAGCCCAGCAGGTCAAGGCTGTGGTGGCCGTGAGCATGCCACTGCACTCTAGCCTGGGTGACAGAGTGAAACTTCAACTCAAAAAAAAAAAAGAAAGAAAGGGAAAGTCATGGCGCATTCCCATTCCAAAAAAGTGGACAGAGATGGGTGCGTTGAGGCAATCAAGACAGGCTACCCTTGCCGGGCTCAGCGGCTCAGCCTGTAATCCCGCGCCTTTGGGAGGCTGAGGTGAGTGGATTGCCTGAGCCCGCGGGTTCAAGACCCGCCTGGGCAGCAAGACCTCATCTCTACAATAAATAAAAAAAAATCAGCTGGGCATTGTAGCGCGCGCCTGTAATTCCGGCTACTCAGAAGGCTGAGGCAGAAGGATTGCCGGAGCCCAGCAGGTCAAGGCTGCGGTGGCTGGGAGCAGCCACTGCACTCCAGTCTGGGCGACAGAGTGAGACTCCGACTCAAAAAAAAAAAAAAGACAGGCTACCCTTTTGATGCTCATCACCAGAAGTCCTTGGGCAGTGCCAAGCGGAGGCGCATTTCTCATTGTCATAGGTACCCTGGCCTTGAGATCCGCTGAGAATTCAACAGTTAACTGGCAGCAAGATGAAAGTAAGCCCCAGGAACAAAGAGCTGAGACTAAGAAAACATCCTGGCACTAGAACCAATTCCTGAAGTGGAGATACTCTCTTAACCATAAAAAGTCCAAAGTGAAGAAATTCATTCTGATAGACAGAAGCCTCAACATAAGAATCTATAGGAGGCGGGCTCGGTGGCTCAGCCTATAATCCCACACCTTTGGGAGGCTGAGGTTAGTGGATTGTCTGAGCCCGCGGGTTCAAGACCTGCCTGGGCAGGTGAGACCTCATCTCTACAATAAATCAAAAAATTAGCCAGACGTGGTAGCACACGCCTGTAGTTCCAGCTACTTGAAAGGTTGAGGCGGAAGGATCGCCGGAGCCCAGCAGGTCGAGGCGGCCACTGCACTCCAGTCTGGGCGACAGAGTGAGACTCCAACTCAAAAAAAAAAAAGAATCTATAGGTAGCCAGACTCGTGGCTCAGCCTGTAATCCTGCGCCTTTGGGAGGCTGAGGTGAGTGGATTGCCTGAGCCCCTGGGTTCGAGACCCGCCTGGGAAATTTGGTGAGACCTCATCTCTACAATAAATCAAAAAATTAGCCCGGGGATGGTAGCGCGCGCCTGTAGTTCCAGCTACTCGGAAGGCTGAGGCGGAAGGATCACCGGAGCCCAGCAGGTTGAGGCTGCGGTGGCCGGGAGCGTGCCACTGCCCTCCAGCCTGGGCGACAGAGTGAGACTCCAACTCAAAAAAAAAAAAATAATAATCTATAGGTACTAGCAAAATTGCTGTCAAAATTATGGTACCACCAAAGTGGGAGGATTACTGGCACCCAGGTGTTTGAGACCAGTCTAAGCAGCATAGCAAGACCTCGTCTCAACAAGAAATAAAAAAAAAATAAAGAAATTAGCAGGCAGTCGTGGCATGCACCTATAGTCCCAGCTGCTCGGGAGGCTGAGACAGAAGGATCACCTGAGCCCAGAAGATTGAGGCTGCGGTGAGCTATGACCCCGCCTGGACAAAGAATGAGAACCCAACTCAAAAAAAAATTTTTAAATCATGGTATTATTGTGGATTTGGGGTAGCCAGAACACAGGGCAAAGCTGGGACTTCTGGAAGCTGAGGTCAACTTCACTAGCAAGAAAAAAGGCCAATAGGAGCTATGCAGAAAATCTGGTCCATCACCAAATGGGCCAGGTTAGTGGCAGGACTCAAGTCCTCGTAGGCGCTAACATGAATCCCATTCAATCTGGGCTCGGTGATTCAGCCTATAATCTCGCGTTTTGGGAGGCTGAGGTGAGTGGATTGCCTGAGCCGGCGGGTCTACCCGCCTGGGCAACTTGGCGAGACCTCATCTCTACAATAAATCAAAATGAGCCAGGCGTGGTAGCGCGCGCCTGTAGTTCCAGCTAATTGGAAAGCTGAGGCGGAAGGATCGCCGGAGCCCAGCAGGTTGAGGCTGTGGTGGCCGGGAGTGGCCACTGCACTCCAGTCTGGGCGACAGAGTGAGACTCCAACTCACAAAAAAAAAAAAAAAAAAAAAAAAAAAATCCCATTCAATCAAATGAGACACATAAAATGTGCCATGTGGAAGGCAGAAGAGAGAAAACTGTGCCTTTGAACTGAACTCTGGGCTCAGTGAAACAGACCAAGTCCAGATTCCACCCAGGTGAGATATCGGGAGTTGGGGGAGTTCCTTATCCAGTTAGATTTATTTTTCATTGACTTGGAGATGGTGCAGGGCTAAAGCAAAGCTATTATACTCAGCTGTCAAAAGAGGTAACATTAGTCTCTTCAACAGTAGAGCATCCATTCAGTGTCGAGCACTGTTCTAAGTACTAGGGACACAGTAGATGGCAAAACAGATGCAATTCCTGCCTTCATGGAGTTCCCTGCTTTCCCCTGAATAATGGTGGAAGAAAAAGTAAGTAGTGGGGAAAGCTACAGCTTACCAAGGCTTCCGCATTCTCAGACCTGAGAAGAAATGGGAGTCCACCGTGTGTAAGACGCTGTCCCTATCTTAGATGGCCTGATAATCTAAAGTTAAAGTTTCAATTAGGGAACTCTTCCAGAAGTCTTCTAAAGAGGCATAAAGGCTGGGGTGCGGTGGTTCACACCTGTAATCCCAGCACTTTGGGAGGTGGAAATGAGAGGATTGCCTGAGCACAGGGGTTTGAGACTTGCCTGGGCACCTTGGTAAGACCTCATCTCTAAAATAAATTAAGAAAAATTAGCTGTGTGTGGTGGCACACACCTGTGGTTCCAGCTACTTGGAAGAATGAGGTAGAAGGATCACCTGAGACCAGCAGGTTGAGGCTATAGTGGTGGTGAGCGTGCCACTCCAGCCTAGACAACAGAGTGAGACTTCAACTCAAAAAAAAAAAAAAAAAAAAAAAAGGCATAATGCCAGGCACGGCAGCTCACACCTATAATCTTAGCACTTAGGGAGGCCAAGGAGTGAGGATTACTTGAGCAATTCAGAAGTTCGAGACCCACCTGGGCAACATAGCGAGACCTCATCTCAAAAAATAAATAAATAAGGCATAACCACTGACACACAAACCACGGCAGCTTCAGGAAACCATGCCCCTGCCTCTCAGGGAGTGTTATCACCTTTCTAGAGCTACCCTCCTCCAGCATAGGGAAGGTCAGCGGGAGCATCCTTCACATCCCACCCGCCCTCTCCTTTGCTTCTTACCAGTTAAGTTTGCTGACTCTGATATTCCTTTGGCAAACAGTGGACATCGTCTGGTGATCAGATATCCAGAACAACAGAGTTCATGATATATGTCTATAATAGAACTATGGGGCAGGCTCCATGGCTTATGCCTGATATGCCGCACTTTGGGACACTGAGGCAGGAAGATCACTTGAGTTCAAAAGTTCAAGACTAGCCTGGGCAACATGGTGAGACCCTGACTCTACAAAAATAAAAAATCACCTGGGCATGGTGGCATGCATCTGTAATCCTGGCTTCTTGTGAGGCTGAGGCAAGAGGATCAGCTGAAGCCGGGCACGGTGGCTCACACCTGTAATCCTAGCACTTTGGGAGGCAGAAGCAAGAGGATTGCTTGAGCTCAGAAGTTCAAGACCAGCCTGAGCTGGTCATGTAGAGCTGGTCATGCAGACCACGTCTCTACAATAAATGAAAAATTAGTAGGATGTGCACATCTGTGGTTCCAACTACTTGGAAGGCTGAGGCAGAAGGATCACCTGAGCCCAGCAGGTTGAGGCTGTGGTGGCTGTGAGTGTGCCTGGGTGACATGTCCCTGAAAAATGCTTTTCTGCCATTGACTACTTGACTTACTAACCCAATGTCCTCAATTACAAATATAAACAGAAAAAGCAAGGTGCTGTGACTCATGTCTGTAATCCCAGCACTTTGGGAGGCTGAGGTGAGAGGATTGCCCAAGCCCACAGGTTCAAGACCAGGCTGGGCAACTTGGCAAGACCTCGTCTCTAAAACAAACTTTTTAAAAAAATTATCAAGGCATGGTGGCACATGCCTGTGGTTCCAGCTACTTGGAAGGCTGAGGCAGAAGGATCACTGAGCCCAGCAGATCGAGGCTGCAGTGACCACGAGCATGTCACTGAGCTCCAGCCTGGGCATCAGAGTGAGACACTGACTCAAAAAAAAAAAAAAAAGAACAGAGGCATTGAAAAACAGTTCAGAAATGCAAAGTTACTCATGCAAACCACCACTTTCTCATTCCATTCACTAGTCTGTTAAAGCATATGGTCTGTCAGTCAGATTCCATAAACTATGTTCCCACCTCATAATGTTGTGGGGATTAAATCAGAATAGTGTTTGACAGTGACTGACCTGTGCTTGGGACACCACATATGCTCACTCTTATTATTATTATTATTATTATTATTATTATTGAGTTGGAGTCTCACTCTGTTGCCCAGACTGGAGTGCAGTGGCCGCTCCCGGCCACCGTAGCCTTGACCTGCTGGGCTCCAGCGATCCTTAAACTCTTATTATTTTTATTGGACACGGTGGACCGGGTGCCTCTGCTCACTCCTTCCTGCTCTCTACTGTTGACTTTGTTCTCAGGGACATTTCTGTAGAAGAATGATCTCCATTTGGGGGATGCCTGGGGTCAGAGTAGGACCCCCAGAGCAGCCCCTGGTCAAACAAAAGGGCAAAGAGAGATTAACAATGGCTCTTCTACACGAGAGAGTTACCCTCACCCAGCATTCCACGTGCAAGCTGCAGCGGTCAACTCTAGCTGATTTAAGCAGAAAAAGGAGTTAATTCAACAGCTAGTAAGTTTCTCAGAGAGTCGTTCA
>JAPVLO010004269.1:0-16300 GCA_027257055.1 Cephalopachus bancanus | reverse complement strand
GTGGTTTGTTTGTGTTTTTCTAGTTCCTTGAGGTATGATGTTAGGTTTTCAATATGCAATTTTTCAATCTTATTAATATAGGCCTTAAGCATTATAAATTTTCCTCTGAGCGCAACTTTGGCTGTGTCACAGAGGTTTTGATAACTTGTTTTATTGTTGTCATTCATTTTGAGGAACTTTTAAATTTCGATCCTGATTTCATTTTTGATCCATAGTTCACCCAGGAGCAGATTGTTTGACGTCCTTGTTTTTGTTTGGTTTTGTGAGTTCTTTTTGGAGTTAATTTCTAGTTTTATTCCACTGTGGTCTGAGAAGGTGCTTGATATGATTTCAGTTTTTTTGTTTGCTATGACTTGATTTGTGGCCTATAATATGGTTTGTCATGGCAAATGTTATATGTGTATGAGAAAATATATATTATGTAGTTTGAGTGTGGAATGTTCTGTAGATATCTGTTAGTTCCATTTGCTCTAGGGTTTGTTTTAACTCCAGTGTTTCTTTGTTGACTTTCTGTCTTGATGATCCATCTATTACTGTCAGTGGAATGTTGACATCTCCCTCTATTATTGTATTTCTGTCTGTATCTTTTTTAGGTCTAGTGGAATTTGTTTTATAAAACTGGAGACACTGGTGTTGGGTACATACCTATTTAAAATTGTTGTGTCTTCTCATTGAATCACTGTGTTTATCATTATGTAATAGCCATCTTTGTCTTTTTTTACTGTTGCTTTTTTAAAGTCTGTTTTATCTGTTATGAGAATAACTACTATGCTCGTTTCTGGTTCTCATTTGCATGGAATGAAAATTTCTATTTTCATTTTCCTTAACCTTTTACCTTGAGTCTGTGAGTTAAGTGTGACTCCTGAAGCCAGCAAAAATGGTGTTGTGTTTTTTACCCATTCTGGCAGTCTGTATCTTTTCTGTGGGATGTTGAGACCATTTATGTTCAGAGTTAATAATGATATGTAAGGTACTACTATTCCATTCATCTTTTTGGTTGTTATCTGGTCACCTTATTTATTTATTTATTTTTATTGTGTTAGTGGTACATAAGTCCTGTGTTCTTTATAGTTTCCAGCTTTTTTCTACTGGAGTTTTTTGACCTTCTGTTTCTGTATTTAGAACTTCTTTGAGTATTTCTTTTAGATCCAGTCTAGTGATGACAAATTCCCTTAGTGTTTGCTTATCTAGTAAAGACTTCATTCCTCCTTCATTTATGAGACTTAGTTTTATGGGATACAAAATCCTTGGCTGACAATTATTCTGTTTGAGGAGATTTAAGGTGGAGCTCATATCCCTTCTGACTTATAGGGTTTCTTCTGAGAAATCTGCTATTAGTCTGATAGGTTTACTTTTGTAAGTTATTTGATGCTTTTGTCTCAATGCTCTTAAAATTTTTTTCCATCACATTAGCTTTGCATAACCAGATGATTATGTGTCTTGGGGATGACCTTTTTAAAATGAATCTTCTGGGAGTTCTTTGGGATTCTTGTATCTGGATATTCATATCCCTGGCAGGGTCAGGGAAGTTATTCGCCATTATTTTCTCTAAAGGTTTTCTAAGCCTGTTACTTTCTCTTCTTCCTCAGGAACACCTAAGATTCCTAGGTTTGGATGTTTTATACAATCCTACATTTCTTGGAGACTTTGTTCCATTCTCTTGATTCTGTTTTATTTATTGTTGTTTGACTGGTTTAATTCAACAGCCTTATCTTCAAGTTCTGGGATCCTTCTGCTTGTTGTAGTCTACTGTTAAAACTTTCTGGTGCATTTTGTACTTCCTTTAATGTTTCTTTCATTTCCAGAATTTCAACTTTTTTTTTTTAAGTGTCTATCTCTTGGGATAATTTTTTTGTTCGTGTCCTGAATAGTTTTTTTTTTTAACAAATTTATTTATATTGGTTTTCAATTTTCTCCTGAGGTTCATTGATCAGTTTTATAATCGACCTTTGAATTCTATATCTGGAATTTCAAAAATCTCATTTTGATTAGGGTTCATTGCTGAAGAGTTGATATGGTCTTTGGGGATGTTGGAGAACTCTGTTTTTCCATATTGTCAGAATTATTTTTCTGGTTCCTTCTCATTTGGGTAGATTATTTCATCTTATTTGAAGCTGACGGGGGACTGACATAGGCAATGTACAGTTTCTTTGGTTCTCTATAGCCTTGGTGTGGTGAGTTTCTTAATTGTTAGCGGTGTCAGTCCTGTGTTGGATACCTGCACTGGCTCACAGTGTCCTGAGTAACGAGAGTGGCTTGTACAGTGATGCTAGCTGGAGTTATGGGTCTAAACCTTCCCCAAAGCTTAGGTATGTTTTCTAATGTGGCTGTAATGTTGATATCTGGCCAGGAATTGGCACTTGTGGGAGAAAGTCAGCTATGATGGTGGTGGTGGACTTTCTCCTTGGCATGTGTTGCTCCACGGAAGTACCCAGCCAGCCTATGTTGAGAGTGAGGCTCTGGGGATTTCCCAAGATCTCTGTCTATTTTGAACCTTTGAGAGAATTTCAGGGGGTTGAGGGAAAGGAGCTTGAGCACCCCATGAGCCTATACTCTTGGCTACCCCAGTGGGGATTTGGAGGGAGTCCCAGGCCACCGTAGTAACACTGTTGTGCAGGACAGGCACAGAAGAGTTTATTGGGGAGTGGTTGCTATGACAACGAGTCTCACCCTGCATCCTGCCTTGTCCTCAGGAAGTTTGCCTTGTGAATGTTAAAGCGCAGCTGGCTTCACGATCTCAGGTGTTCTTAGGCAGTCCATCCTAGCCAAGAACTGTTTGCTTCTGAAGAGTTTGCCCTTGGGGCCTGTCCCCTCCCAAGCCAGCTAGAAAGAAGCCATGCTGTCAGCAAGGGTTGAGTTCCTGGAACATGATGGCTGGAACTGCTTTCAAGACTTTCTTTTTTCCTTTACCAGTCCATGAGGTCTGCGCTAGAGCACAGCTGTGAGTAAGGCTTTGTCCAGTGAGGAACTGGAGATTTGCAAAGCTCAGGGGACCCTTCAAGTCCATGGCAGGAATACGGAACTCCTGAATTTCCCTCACTTACCTTCCCCACCGCATTCAGAGGCTGCTGATGAGCTGTGGTGGTATAGACAAGAGCCTGGGCAGTTTCAACCCAGGTTAATGGACTTTTCTCTTCTTTGTGCTCTATGATTATTATCGCTTCTTTGAAGAGTCACCGGATATGCTGCTTGTCTTTTTTGGTGCTGAGTAAACTCTTCCTTGGTTTACTCCGTAGGAGAATCTCGCTCTAGCTGCCTCACACTGGCCATCTTAATCCCTAATCCTTCTGTTCTCCATATAAAAAATATTAATGTTTGGTAAGCTCTTGAGAAATCATGTCATAAATTTACCATGTAGAATTATAGTTTAAAGGCATATGGGTTATAGTGTTTTGTATAAATTATTATAGAATAAAACTTGACAACTCAAAAAAGCCACTGCCACTAGACACTGGAGAAGAACTGGAAAGGAAATTAAAGTGGTATATCTGCAAAAACAGTGTAGTGAAGTAGTTAGCTGATTTTTTTTTTCTATAAGCAAGTAGAATGGAAACATGATCTACTTTTGTGGCACATAAATGAAAATAAGTTTAAATATGTGAAGGTTCTTGTTGAAAAGGATATAACAAAAAGTTTACTTATATTAGCTTATGAATAGCATCAACATCAGTGGATTTATGAAATGTAAGTATAAAAATAGCTTCATATTAATACATGAGAAAGGCTGCTATAATTATGCCATAAATTAACAGATTTTAAAAAGGTGGATCACCCTTTATTTGATTTTTGAAATGAACTTACACATTTGGAAGCACCTCTTTTTTATGGAGGGTGGGAGATAGTAACAATAAAATCAAGGCCAGGAAATTTGAAGTAAATATTATCAAGCTAAGCTCTGAAATCCAAAGCAAGAATTTAACTTTTTTTTTCTTCTGGCCCACTTTTGGCAGTTTAGAATAGCCTTAAGAATGTCAGTGCTAGCTTTTAAAAAACTTGTTTCATTCAGATCCTGCTGCGGGCTCTTCAGCACTTTCTGTATTTTTCTACCAGGTAGAGTTGACTACAAGGGTGACTGTATTGGGTTAAATTCAGATCTGAAGGAAAAGACCTAGCAGCATGGATTTGTGTGACTGACTTTAGGGATTATTCATCTTGTTCAGGTTAAGGCTGGACTCTCCCTGTTGTCTTTATTTGGTATAGGACAGTAGAGATGTTAACAAGAATATGGAAAGATGCCGGGCTTGGTGGCTCAGCCTGTAATCCCGTGCCTTTGGGAGACTGAGGTGAGTGGATTGCCTGAGCCCGTGGGTTCGAGACCCGCCTGGGCAGCGAGACCTCATCTCTACAATAAATCAAAAAATCAGCCGGGCATGGTAGCGCATGCCTGTAATTCCGGCTACTTGAAAGGTTGAGGCTGAAGGATCACCGGAGCCCAGCAGGTCTGGGCGACAGAGTGAGACTCCAACTCAAAAAACAAACAAACAAAAAAAGAATATGAAAAGAATATTCTCTTCAGCAACAGAGTTCAAAATTAAGGGAAAAGAGTGAAATATAGAAAAATATAAGGTGTTCTTAAGGAAGATTTTAAGAATAACCCAGTAGCCCCCTTCCAACTGGGTAACATACAGCTTGCTATGTACATATTTTAGCAATGGCTCTTAGGCAGGGCATGTAATGGACAATAAGATTTAAGTGTCAGAAGTCTGAATATTCTCCATTTTATAAGCATGACCCTTTGATCATCTGGATCAAATAAAATAATACATAGGAAAGCATTTTAGAGTAGAGTTGCCTACACATAGCATTATTATTATGTAGTATTGACCGTCAAGATAGCTGATCATTATGGGGAATGATTTTTTGCCAGAGAGATTGTGGTATTAAACAATTTCACTAGAATAGGTGAATAAGAATTGAGCAATTTTTAATGAATTAAAGCTCACAACCTATCTATGGAAACTAAAATAAAAATGTTATCTGTTTACCTTGAGGGGAAGAGTCTCACTACTATTACTTTTTTTTTTTTAACAAGGGGTACATTGACAAAATCTCAGTATAAAACAGCTCTGTGCCTTCATTATTAATGTAACTCTGAGCCTTGACTCTCATTTCATTGCACAGCCCAGTACCTGGGGTTGAGAAATCACTACACAAGCCTAAATCTTTTATTATATTAGTCTTTATTTCCCCTAGAGTTCATTCCAATGTCAGGGATTCAGTCATGCTCTGCTGGACCAGTTTCTGACCCTTCTTTGCAAAATGAATACATTTAAGCATATTTTCTGAAAATAAATCACTTTTTTGAAAAATCAAAGCAGTATTATCACCATAGTACTCCCTCTAAGACAAAAAGCTTTGATAAGAGGAGGTTAAATGAGCATTTTGACTTTGATTTGTAGACAAGGAAAAGTGCCGCATCTGACAATTCTGAACCGTACTGTTAAGGAAATCAGACCAGGCGGGCTCGGTGGCTCAGCCTGTAATCCCAGCGCTTTGGGAGGCCGAGGTGAGTGGATTGCCTGAGCCCGCGGGTTCAAGACCCACCTGGGCAACTTGGCGAGACCTTATCTCTACAATAAATAAAAAATTAGCCGAGCATGGTAGCGCGCACCTGTCATTCCAGCTACTTGGAAGGCTGAGGCGGAAGGATTGCTGGAGCCCAGCAGGTCGAGGCTGCAGTGACCAGGAGTGGCTACTGCACTCCAGTCTGGGGGACAGAGTGAGACTCCAACTCAAAAAAAAAAAAGGCGGGGGGGGCATCAGACAGACTTGTCTTCACATTTTCACAAATCATCCAAATAATTTTCAGTAGGTCAGATATTGTTTAATCCAGTTGCCAGTGCCCAAGTTGGCATCTTTGTTGCAGAGACAATATGTGTACTATTCAACGAAACCATTCAGGCTATGTGGTTTTGCTCTATGAGGAGTGTGATGGTGAGCGGAGAATGAACATGCATACATTCCATATCGTTCACTCCAGGTTGTTGTTCTTCCAACTTTGTGAGACAAAGTACACTTTGTCTTTACACTTTACACTTCAGTCATAGGCTCGCACTGAAGTGATTCTCCCCCTTCACCTTACAGAGTGCAAGTGAAGAATATCCTTGAGAACTTTTTGTTTCCTTTTATTTCCTTTTAAGCTTTCATATGGAGTTTAGTATCACCATTCATTGCTCTAATAAGTAAGCTAAACCTTTTACACCTCTACACTTTGTGCTCAGCTTTCATGAACGAAAACGTTAATAAATTCCAGCTAAGAGTGTTGTAAAAGTATTTAGAAGTCAACCCTTGGAAAAAAAATGTAACTTACCTTAGTTGTTCTACAAGCTGATGTATCATCAGTTTTAGAGGGTGTCCTTTGGAACTACAATTGAAATAAAAACAAAAATAAAAACCTAAACTAAAACTAAACAACCAACCATGCAGTCCTAGTTTATAAGTTAACTTTTAAAAGGCAAGGATCAATTTCCTTCTCACTTCAAAAAAGGAAGGAAGGAAGGAAGGAAGGAAGGAAATGACATCCTCTAGGGAAATATATATTTTGAAGAGGTTCTTTAAGGACTAGAACTTGAACTTAAGATATTTTTTAGCTCAAAAATCATTGTTTGCTTTTAAAATTATTTTTTCTCAGGTAAGGTAAAACCTTTGTAGGCATAATTATGGATATACTCAGTCCTTGAGCAAACCGTCTCTCAGCAAATGCTATGTCTCCACACTGTACCCAGAAACAGGCCTTGTCGAAAGTAACCTTTATCCCTTGCTGTAACCATAGCCCTCTTCTTCCTCATTTGCACCGTCAATTTTGTCTCTCACTTCTCAACTTTGATAGTCTTCTTTAGTCTGGCAAAGAACTCTGTTATTTTGTTTTTGTATGCTTTTTGTTCATCTGTTTTCAGGAAGACTTAGACATTTAAGTGAGATTTTGAAGCAGTTGGTTGCAAGGTTGAATAGAGAGAAGTGAGAGGCAGTTTGATCTTTTCGTTGATGGCTAGTCCTGGAAGGTCAGTACAGCTGTGCTAACCCTCGCTGCCTGTAGTTCACAACTGGGTTCTTTCTAGATTGGAGAATATATAATGTTAGAGCAAGAACAACTCTTAAGAAAATCTCTTCCAACTTCCTTATCTCTTTTTTTGGATAGGGCGGAGAGGGGGGTGTCCTACTGTGTCTCTAAGGCTGGAGTACAGTGGCAGCATCACAGCTCACTGTAGTCTTGACCTCCTGGACTCAAGTGATCTTTCTGCCTCAGCCTCTCAAGTAGCTGGGATTACAGGCAATACCAGGCCAAGCTATATTCTTTTTTTTAAATCTTTTGTATAGACAGGTTTCACAGTGTTGTCCAGGCTGGTCTCTAGATCCTGGCTGGCCTCAAGTGATGCTCCCTCCTAAGACTCCTAATGTGTTGGGATTATGGGCATGAGCCACCACACCTGGCTCATCTTTACTTCTGAGGTACCAAAACTAACCTGTGCAAGGAATAGGGAGACTATTGTGCTTTATGTTAGTAGTCTTTTTTTTTTTTTTTGCTATTTATGTTATCTTCTTTCATACCTTTTTCGTTAAAATGCAGGTGAAGCACACATGCGTACACTTGTGTGTGTGTTGCTTGGATAAGAACTAGTAAAATCCAGAACACTTACTACAATTAGAATGGCAACATATTACTATTTTCAACTGTATTAAAAACATTTATTTTAAAGCTGCTCGTAAAATTCTCATGCCACACACACTCTGAATTCAGTAGGGATTGTTTATCTCTTGTCATCCAGATTTACAATTTTAAAATTCCTTAGGTTTTCCCAAAGTGTTTCTATAAACAATAAGCAACATCTTTTTTCTTTTTGAAAAATGAATGTGGAATGAACATAGCAGTCTCCTTTCCCACATATCCTGCCAGGCTTATCTGACCCTGTGCGCATATGGAGGTTCACTGAGTACACCCTCACAGACCTGATGAACACAGTTCCATCAGTCTGAGGGAGAACCCCCCTCAGTGGCCTGGGATAGAGCATTGCAATCAACAGCAGAGCCTTGCCATTGGCAGTAGCATCTCCTTATATCCTGGAACATCTCTGGGAATCCACCTAAGACATAGAAATCCCAATTTCAGCCACTCAGAGTACAATTCTTCATCCTGAATGTTCCTTCTGAAAATCCTGCAACATCTTCTGAATTTCTTTGGCGGGCCCCCAACCCCACCCTTTCACACAGACCGTATTTATCCTTCTGATCACAGAGCCATCCAGAGAGATAATTCAGCCCCTTCACACTCCCTCCAGCCTCTGATAAACTACTGGTCAATTTTCTGTTTCCATAATTTTGGCTTTTCCAGAATGTTGTATAAATGGAATTTTATATATATATATATAGAGAGAGAGAGAGAGAGAGAATATGAATGTTGTGTGATGAAGGAACATTAGCCTGAACTTCAAATAGCTAATTTTTAAGCTAAAAAGATGTGGTCTAATAGAATTAGTTTACAAAGAGAGGGAGGGACACAGGAAAAATTTGTGATCATTCCAGGAAGAAGAGCTAAAAATTATGATTTTATAGTAACTAATTAAATTGTGGAGATTATAAATATATACCTACGGGGGGAAGCATCTTCTACTAATACTAAAAATCATCTAAAATGCTGGATAAAATAAAATAAATACATCCTTTCAAGTTCAAAACCAAAAAGAAAATAAGCGAAGCCTCCACTAATTACGCCAAGAATAAAGAAAGGCAGGAAATCTAGAGTGATAGATAGGTGCTAAAGTTGCAGCTGCCTTGGAGTTGTTATCCAAAATAGGAACATGGAGTCACTTGGGTCAGGAAACAAGGCATTGGGCCTGAGAAAGGTATGGCATAAGAACTGAGATTCTCCACATAAAGTACGACCCTCAAGGCAGTTATGGAATTTAGTAATATAATTCTGCCTAAGGAATAGGCTGGGTAAAACAATATATATTTTTCCAACAAAGAGAGACAACTAAGGGCAATTGTTTGTGCTAGTCTTTGTTCTGGATGGGGATGAGAAATTCTCTTTGATAATTTCTACAGATTTAGGGCTTAAATTCACCCAACTTCCATGGTCTCAGAAGCCAACAGCAAGGGCCTAGGTAATGAGAGAGCCCTAGGACTTTTGGCAGAAACAAACAGAAATCTGTATGGAGAAATATTCTCAACCCAGGCCCCTCAGGATTCCTACAGGTTAACATTGGCCAGAACTGTAATGCATGTGAAACAAAGCAAAAAACAAACAAACAAACAAACAAACAAAAACTCTCTTCTCACCCAGCTCATCAGAATTATTAAAGGTGTAACTATATTTAAATTATAAAAAAAAAGATTAAATTAAGAGTTTGAACAAGAGACCATCAAAACTGAACAGGCAAATTGTCAGAGTTAGAAAAAAAATTGTATAAACAAAATGAACAGGGAAAACTGCATATTAGATGCAACTGATCAGAGAATTCGTTGAACTGGAAGATGACTCTGGGACCAACAGAAAATATGAAAGAGTAAAGACATGGAAAATTTAATGATATGGCGTTGCATTTGCATTACAAAATGGGAGGGGAGAGAATTAGGGAAAGATAATATTTGAAGAGTAAAGGCTAGGATTTTTCTAGAATTGTGGAAAGGACATGAAACCTCAAATTCAGAAAGCACAATACCAAGCAGGTTAAATAAAAAGAATAAGCTAGGCTCAGTGGTTCAGCCTGTAATCCCATGCCTTGGGAGGCTGAGGTGAGTGGATTGCCTAAGCCCGCGGGTTAGAGACCTGCCTGGGCAACTTGGCAAGACCGCATCTCTATAATAAATCAAAAAAATTAGCCAGGCATGGTAGCGCGCACCTGTAGTTCCAGCTACTTGGAAGGCCGAGGCGGAAGGATCGCCAGAGCCCAGAAGGTCGAGGCTGCGGTGGCTGGGAGCAGCCACTGCACTCCGGTCTGGGTGACAGAGTGAGACTCCAACTCCAAAAAAACATAAAAATAAAAAAATAAAAAATAAAATAAAAAGAATACCTTACATTGCAGCTGCAGAACTCTGCAGAAGAAAAGAACTAAGAGCAGCAACAAGGGTTAAGGGAAAATGCCTTGAACCTAGGTATAGAATTATATACCCAGCCTAACTATTATCCTGAATGAAACAAAACTGAAAAAATTTACCACCCAGTGATCCTCACTGAAAGGACAAAACACTAATCTGGGAAGGACTGTCTGAACCTTGAGAGGAAAGGTGATTAAATAAATCAATAAACCTGTATAAATAAAATAATAACAGTAATAATAAAGAATAATAGCAATGTCCAATGTGTGTTTAAAAGCATAGAAAATATAAATAAAATATTAGATGATAGCTGCATGAAAGATCGGACTAGTGTGAAATGGACCTCCTCATAATTAGCAGCAATGCTTAAATCCAGAAATGAGGCAGCGGAAGAAAGATCCCCAGCTTTACCCATCATTTAAGATCTTATTGGCTGGACTGTCCTGTGGGTGATTTTTTAATTAACAGTAGCAACTCTTATTATTAATAAAATAATAATAATATCTAATATGTGTCCTTTTTAAAAGCATAGAAAATAGAGATAAAATTTTAGACTAAAAAATGTGAGAGCTGGAACTAGTGCCATCAGAATTAATATATTCTGAAGTTATTGTATTGTTTGGCGGGGGTATAAAGACAAAATTTAATTCTGAACTTTAAGTTAAATAAAGTTAAATGTTAAGATGTTAAGGAGCCATCCTCTTGGAGAACTGAGGATGAAGATGTAAAGTGTGAGTGTTTCTTTTGTCTTCCTTGATGGTAAAAAGCACTAAGTCAACCTACCCCAAGAGAGGCCACCACTAGCTGAAAGTTGGCCGTCCCATAACATTCTTAGTCACACATCTGGGGAGTTTCTGAAGGGCGATAGAGATGCCAGGCACACAGCATGACCTCTGTGCAGAAATTTGTTGTTAGTCTACCAAGAAGCTCCATGAGAGGAGTTGACTAGGACAAAATTAGGAACGCATTTTACAAGAGTTATGACCTAGATGGTAAACCTAGGGGAACTTCCTTTCTATTGTTTCATTACTGGATTAAAGAATTGCTGCTTCCTGTTAGGAGGTTCATTTCACTTCTTATTACTCTCAACTTCTTACTCAAAACACTGATAATTTCGAGTATAATGTATTGAAGTAGACTTCGGGGTTTTTTTTTACATCATTCTATATTCTTTATTAAAAAATTTTAAATTCTCAAATAATCCCATCAAGTGTTTTTTAACTAACATGATTTAAATGAGCTAGTCAGCTCTTGTGAAGTCACTTATGGGACAATTCAACTAGTATGACCTTAAATGAATTTACAAAGGAATTGTAAAAATACAGTGTCAGGCAATATATATTACACAATAGTAATAATCTATGAAACAACTTGCAGCACTGCTCTTGTGAGAAAGAAGGTATTCCTTATTCTGAATCAGCCATTTGATGATGGCACACTGTCATCTAACAAGGTTATTGATTGGCATCCTATAAAAACGAAGTTGCTGGGAGAACCTGGTTGTTGCATTGCTGTTATTGTGTTGCAGATCTTGGGAGAGGGCACTAGTGTTTGTTGCCCTAGCATTAGTTGAAAGTAGAATGAAACACGAAATGCAGGAAGTTCAAAAGACAAAAGCAAAGTGGGAATTTTAAAAGTAAGCAAATTTTATATTTGGAAAAAATATTGTCCTTTAGTGCAACTGTACTTCATAGACACCAGCAGTCATAAAAACAACTGTTGCAGTCAAGAGAACTAGGCTGCCTTTGAAATGGAACTTAAGACAGGACCCAGTTAGCATATATATTAGCCAACATGTAGGCTTAGTGAATACATCTAATCAAGTTTCCATAAGGAGTACCGATAAGCGGTTTTACCAGGCCTCAAGCTTGACAGAATTGAAACCTCTGTGTTAGGATTATGATCAACCTGTTGGATACTTAGCAAAAGATGCTTGTTCAACATTTAAAACATGCTTACCATTTGTATCAATTGACCTTTTTTGAAATCATACAGTATTGATGTATGCCTTCTTTCAATATGTTCTCATGCCAGAATCTTATCATTATGTTAGCAATATAAAGAGATTAGGTGCCACATATCAAGCATGATATTTATATGTTATTAATATCCTGTAGAATTAAAATCCCAGGAACAATGAACAACAGTTCAGACTTTCTGTGGTTTATCCCTTCAGTCATTTTAGACATTGATAATAGGGCCTATGTGGCTATTTGCCTGCGAATTTGTGTTTATATGTACTACATTTAAAATTGTATACATCAGAATTGTGTAACCATTGATTTTGTTTGTCCAAGTCTTATGATGATTTCTTAATATCTCTCTATAAATCTCATGTTTTACTGTTATGAAAACCTCCATTTTGAAAATCACAATTCTCTGGTTGAAAAGTTCAAATGAAGTCCACATTGCACAGAAGCACATATCGTTAATGTCTCCAGAACCCCCCCCAAAAAAAACAAAAACAAGTCTTAAAGTTAATTTAATGTTTTCACTGTGGGATGCAGCTTTTAAAAGAGAGGGCCTGAAGAAAGAGTGGGAGAGAGCTGTTATGTATTTTTAGCAAAATGTCTTTTGAAGATATATGCCCTTTAATTTAGTAAATACTTTTAAAGGTCGATATGCTTTGTTATTACAGCTAAAATAATTGTTAATCATAAACTTTTTGAAAATTGTGTATTTTTTTCATATCTGTTGGAAGTTGTTTACTATTTTTGTTTGAAGTGTGAGTTTTTCCTTCTCTTCCCAACCACTCTTGCAAAAAGAATTGAGTTTCTGCTAATGAATTGAGCAGATGTGGTCTTTTATATGGCTATTGAACTGTGTAACTTAATATTTCCATACTCAATAACTTTATATCATAATAATATCATTATATAATAGATAAAATGGTAAAGTTCATTGATATTTGTTTAAACACCTGTTTGTACTATCTGGAATATGTGATTGTATTTCTGTGGGAAGAATAATTTGTTAGTTTTCACCAGCTTGCAAAACCTTGTGAAAACTTAAACATCTAAATAAACAAGGAAATGAAAAAAAAGAAGTAATTGGAAGTAGAATGTATAACTTCTAAGATAGAATTTATACTTCTAAAATAGTTACATCTAACATGGAAGGTGGGGAGTCTTAAAACTTAATCCTAAAGAAGGCAGGCAAAGAGAAAAAAGGTAAAGGAAGTAGAATGCAGAATTAATCTGGTAGCAGTAATTTCAAATATATCAATAATCACTAAATGTAAATGGACTAAGCCTTCTCTTTGGAAGACAGAAATTTTTAATAGGATAGAAAGTAAACCCAGCTATATAATATGTATCAACAAGACACTTTGAAATTATGTATATGATACATTAAAAGTAAGCAAGTAACAAAAAGAATGTCAGACAAATACTTAAACAAAAGAAAACTGAAGTCATTAAATTACTGTGAGGGAAGAAAAAAATGTACTTTAGCCCAGAAAGCTTTATAAGAGAAAAAGAGGGCCACAATGTAAAGTGTAAAGATGCAATTTACCAGGAAGAGATAATAGTACTAGACTGTTATACATTTAATTACCTAGCCTTACAATATATAAAACAAAAATTGATGGAATTACAAGGAAAGATTTTTTTTAAAAAGACCATCAGTGGAGATTGAGAACAACAATTTGATAAGGTACATTTATGACTTCAAATGAAACTTTCAATTAAGATATCAAGAGAGAGGGATCCAAGATAGCCACTATGGAGCAGCAGACTGATACCTTTCTTGCTGAGCAAGAGAGAGTGGGGACCCAGCCCCTGATGGACAGAGACACCTTGAACAGTTTTGTACAGTGAATCCCCTTGTACCCAACAAAGGTCTCTTTGAACACATGTAGAAAGCCATGGCAGACACTGGAATCTGGGTGCCCCTCACCCCCTCCAAGCACAGGCTTGCACAGGAACTGAAGCCCTGCCCTGTGAACCAGGGGTGTTGAGTGATCCTGAGACACTTTGGGTCAGTTCCCCCTTCCCAGCAGCATGCCAGTTGTTTTTCCCATGCAGGAAGAGCTCTGGTCAGGGCACAGGGGTGGGCAACTAGATCCCAAGCAGGACAGGGAACAAACCTGCCTTTGGACAGCCACCGAGAGAGCATCTTCCACCAGCTTAGCCTAGCAGCCAGCTCCCAGGCCAGGGAAACTCACCTACAGATTGAACTCAGTTGTTGCCCCCTGCCAATGACTGACAACCACCCTCCCTTCAACAGATCAGGAAGGTTCACATCCCAACCCCATGCGCTGACAGAGTGGATCCCTCTGTGGCAGGGAACTTGCTCTCATTCAAGTACTGAACACAGACTTGAACAGGGAGGGAGCAACTAGAAAGATACCCGAAGGCTTTCCTGATGAACAGACTTCTGGGCTGCAAACCACAGACAGCAGATGGGAGGGGGGGCATCCCCCCACTAGCTCTTTGCAGAGTGCTTGCAACGTGGTCTGAAAACCAACCTAACAGATGAACAGTGGGAGAGAATATCTGCAGCAAAAAGGCCTGTCTCAGGGTGGAGCAGCACGGAACAGGAGTGAGTGCCCCTCTCTCTTACTGTGACCTATATTGAGTGATAGAAAGGGTCCTAGAAAAGAGGGATATTGACTAGAGGCAGAGCAGCAAAACCAAAGACATAAGATAGAGTGGGAAGAGAGGCTTGTCACAAAATGAGGAAGAGGCAACAAAAAAATTGGCACGCCTCAGATTCTTAAAGAGACAGTGCCCAAAAAAAGCAGCTATAAGAGCCCAAACCATGGAAGCCCCCAAGAACAACCTGCTCCGGATGACAGTTACAGAAATAATCGATAAGATGGCTAAAATGAATAAAGAGAACCATGTGAAACAAGAGACAAAACTCAGCAAAGTTGTGCAGGAAGTAAAAGCGGAGTTGGCATATTTGAAAAAGGCCTACTCTGAAATAATGAAGAACTTGATTCTGGAAAGCAAAAACATAGTAACAAGCATAGGGAGCAGAGTCAATGAGCAGAAGAAAGAATCTCAGAACTTGAAGACCAAAGTATGGAACTGACCCAGTCTGTGAAAAACATAGAAAAAAGGCTCCAAAAGAAGAAGCAAAGTCTTCAAAAGATGTGGGACTATGTCATTGAGCCAAATCTATACCTGAGTGATATCCCTGAAGCAGGGAGGGAAGCCGAGAACGTTATGGAACAAGCATTCCATAAGGTCATCCAAGAAAACATCCCATGTCTCACTAGAGAGGTGACCACTCAAGTGCAAGAGATTCAGAGAACCCCCACAAGGCATCACATGAGAAGACCATACCTAAGATACATAGTAATCTGCCTCAACAAAGTAAGCATGAAAGAAAAAAATTCTAAAGACAACAAGAGAGAAAGGTCCGATCACCTACCAGGGAAGACCCATCAGAATTACTCCAGACTTATCTGCAAAAGCACTGCAAGCCAGAAGGAACTGGAGTCCCATTTTTAATGTTCGTAAAGTTAAGCAATTCAGCCAAGAATTTTCTACCCCACCAAGATAAGCGTTATGAGTGATGGAGAATTAAAATTCTTTCCAGACATCCAATTCCTAAGAGAATATGTCACCTCTAGACCAGCTGTTCAGGAGATGCTTAAGAAGGTGTTAAACAAGGAAAAAAAAAAAGAATGGTCATACCCATCACAAAAGTACAGGCAAGCACAGGGTTAACAGAGCATACAGAGCATTCACAAAAATGAAAATATACAGACATATAAATATAAAAGTAAAAAAAGCAAAGCAGCCCCTCCCCCCCGCAAGCAGGATGACAGGGATAAACTCTCACATTTCAGTAATGAATTGGAGCATGAATGGAAAACGAACTGGATAAAGAAGCATGATCCAACAGTCTGCTGCCTCCAGGAAACTCATCTCACTGTAAAGGGCATCCACAGGCTCAAAGTTTAAGGCTGATCTTTCAGGCAAATGGAAAATATAAGTGAACATAGGTAGATATTCTGATATCAGAAAAAGCAGACTTCAAACCATCAAAAGTTAAAAAGCACAAAGAAGGAAACTATATGAGACTCTCAATCCAGCCGGGCCCAGTGGCTCAGCCTGTAATCCCACCGCTTTGGGAGGCCAAGGTGAGTGGATTGTCTGAGCCCACGGGTTCACCACCCACCCGGGCAACTGGGTGAGACCTCATCTCTACAATAAATCAAAACTTAGCCGGGCATGATAGCTAATTCCAGCCACTCGGAAGGCTGAAGCAGAAGGATCGCCAGAGCCCAGCAGGTCAAGGCTGCGGTGGCTGG
>JAPVLO010004268.1:0-16044 GCA_027257055.1 Cephalopachus bancanus | reverse complement strand
CTTCAGATCCATGAGCGTGGGATATTTTTCCACTTGTTTGTGTCATCTTTGATTTCTTTGAGCAGAGTTTTGTAGTTTTCATTGTAAAGGTCTTTCATGTCTCTGGTTAGGAAGATGCCAAGTTATTTCATTTTTTTGGTAGCCATTGTGAATGGAATTCTGCTATTTATTTGGGTTTCTGTTTCTTTATTATTGGTGTAAAGAAATGCGATTTTCTTTTGAACATTTATTTTGTATCCTGAGACTTTACCAAAGGCCTTTATCAGTGTAAGGAGGTTTTTGACAGATTCTCTTGGGTTTTCAAGGTACACAATCATATCATCTGCAAAGAGAGATAACTTGACTTCCTCTCTTCCTATTTGGATACCCCTGATTGCCTACTCTTCTCTGATTGCTCGAGCCAGGACTTCCAATACTATATTGAGCAGGAGGGGTGAGAGTGGGCATCCTTGTCTTGTTCCAGTTTTCAGGGGAAATGGTTCCAATTTTGTCTGTTTAGGAGTATGCTGACTGTGGGTTTCTTATAGATGGCTTTTACTATTTTGAGGTATGTTCCCTGTATGCCTAGGTGTTTGAGGGTTTTTATCAAGAAGGGGTGTTGGATTTTATCAAAAGATTTTTCTGCATCTAATGATATAATCTTGTGGTTTTTGTTTTGACATCTGTTGATGTATTTAATTATATTTATGGTTTTACGAATGTTGAACCAGTCTTGCATCCCAGGAATGAAGCCTACTTGATCATGATGGATGATTTTTGAGATGTATTGCTGAATCCGGTTTCTAGGATCTTGTTGAGAATTTTAACATCTATGTTCATCAAAGATATTGGCCTGTAGTTCTCTTTCTTTGTTGGATTTTTACCTGGCTTGGGTATCAATGTGATTTTGGCTTCGAAAAATGATTTGGTGAGAGTTCCATATTTTTCAATCACCTGGAATACCTTCAGTAGGAGTGGGATCAGCTCCTCCTTGAATGTCTTGTAGAAAGCCATTTGGACCAGTGCTTTTGTTTTTAGGTAGTTTTCTTATTATGCAGTCGATTTCCTTGATTATTATTCATCTATTTACGGTCTCAATTTCTTCTTGTTCCAACCTAGTTAGGTTGTGTGATGTCAGAAAGTTCTCCATTTTCTTAAGGTTTTCAAGTTTTTCTTCATACAAGTGTGTGTAATAGTCTCCAATGATCTTTTGTATTTCTTCAGGGTCAGATGTGACTTCATCTTTTGTGTTTCTGATTGTGCTTATTTGTTTTTTTTCTAGTTTTTTCTTGGTCAGTCTAGCTAGGGGCCCATCGATCTTGTTTATCCTGTCGAAGAACCAGCTTTTTTTTCATTGATTTTTTGTATTTTCTTTTTGTCTTCTATGTCGTGGATTTGGGCTTTTATTTTGGTGATCTGGATTCTTCTGCTGAAATTAGCGTTTTTGTGGTCTTGCTTTTCCAGCATCCTTAGATGGCTTGTTAGGCTGTTAATTTCTGTTCCTTCCATTTTCTTCATGTGTGTTTGTAGGGATATAAATTCCTCTCTTACTACAACTTTTAAGGCATCCCAGATTTTTGGTAAGATGTTTCTTCATTTTCATTTGTTTCCAGGTATCTTTGATATCTGTTTTGATTTGATTTCATCATTGACCCAGGAGTTGTTTAGCATCATGCTGTTTAGTGTTCTTGACTTTCTGGGTTGGGGACACCTTGTTGGTATCAATGTTTATTTTTATTCCACTGTGGTCTGAGAAGGTGCATGGTAGAATTTCGGTCCTTTTAAATTTGCTTATGCTTGATTTGTGTCCAATTATGTGGTCGATCTTAAAATACATTCCATGCGGTGATGAGTAGAATGTGTATTCTGTGGTCTTTGGATGGAGTGTTGTGTAGGTATCAATTAAGTCCATTTGGTCCAAAGTCACATTGAGGTTCTGGATCTCCTTGCTAATTTTTTTGTCCTGATGATCTGTCTAGGGTTGTGAGTGGGGCATTAAAGTCCCCAGTTATGATGGTGTTAGAGTCAATATCTTTCTTTAGTTTTTCTAAATGTCGCTTTATGAAAGTTGGTGCTCCTATGTTGGGTGCATATATGTTTAGGATAGATATTTCTTGTTGATGGATTGAGCCTTTTATCATTATGTAGTGTCCTTTTGTATCTTTTTTGAATTTTAATAGCTTGAAGGGTATTTTGTCTTAAATTAAGATTGCTACTCCTCCTTTCTTTTGTATTACATTCACCTGAAAGTTTGTTTCCCAGCCTCTTACTTTGAGTCTGTGGGTGTCCTTTTTAGTGAGGTGAGTCTCTTGAAGGCAATAGATTGTTGCCTGATGATATTTTATCCATTTTGCCATTCTGTGTCTTTTCAGTGGTGCATTTAGTCCATTCACATTTAGGCTAATAATTGAAATTCAAGAGTTGATCCCTGTCAAAGGTTCTTACAGAGTTGTTGTTCCTGTTTATTTGTTGTCTTTCTTTTGGTTTTGGTGTTGGTTCATGTGTGTTTTTAATCTTTTGCCTGTACTCTTGTGAAGAATGTTGTTCCTTTTTCCTTTTCTTCTGATGTTCAGTACTTTCTTAAGTGTTTCTTGTAGAGGTGGTCTGGTGGCAGTGTAGGTTCTTAGGGATTGGATATCTGGAAAAGATTTCAATTCTCCCTCATTAACGAAGCTTAGTTTTGCTGGGTAGGTTATTCTTGGTTGAAATTATTTATCTTTTAGAACTTTGAAGATAGGGCTCCAGGCTCTTCTAGCCTGAAGGGTTTCTGTGGATAAATTTGCTGCTATTCTAATTGGTCTTCCCTGGTAGGTGCTCTGGCCTTCTCCTCTTGCTGCCTTTAGGATTTTTTCTTTTACAGCTACTTTATTTAGGCGAATTATTATGTGTCTGGGAGTTGGTCTTCTCATTTGTTGTCTTGCAGGGGTTCTCTGAATCTCTTGTGTTTGAATTTTTTCATCCTTGATGAGATGAGGGAAGTTTTCTTGAATGATTTCATGAAATGTTTGTTCCGGTGTGACCTCTGACTCTCTCTCTGCCTCAAGAAGGCCAATTACTCTTAGATTGGGTCTCTTGAAGTAATCATTCTTCTCCTGAAGGTTTTGTTCTGTTTGAGCTTCTTTTCTATGTTTTGGGTTAGTTCTGTATTTTGGTCTTCAAGTTCTGAGATTCTTTCTTCTGCTTGGCTTTTTCTGCTTTCCATGCTCATTAGTTTGTTATTTATTTCCATCACAGTCTTCTTTACTGCTGTTATTTCTGTCATCAGCTCCTTCCTATTTTCCTCTTGTCTCTCCTCAATTTTTAAAATTCTTTCTATTAATGCCTTGATGTCTGGGTTTTTTGCTTGTGACCAGTCATTCTGGAGGCTCTTCATTGTTTGTGTTCCGAAGTCTGTTTTCTCAGTGTCTGACCTCCCAGGGGTCTGTGTAAGCCCTGTGTTCTTCTTTTGGTTTTTCTTCATTTGTGCAGGTTTTCCTTCCCTAATTTTCCCTTCCCTCCACTTCCCCGTCTTCTTTAATTCTGTTATTCAGGGGTGGAGGGGTTTCTTTACTTCTGTTTGTTCAATCTCCTATTCTTCCTAATATACTTCCTCTTGCTTTGTTCAGTTCTGGAGTTGGACTGTGGGTTGAGGGCAATCCTTTTTGTAGTCTTGGGATTTAATTAAGGGGAATCTGTGATTCAAAATGTCTCTGCAGATCCTGGTGTTCACCAACAGCTGTATGGATAGTCTGAAACCCACTTCCCACTGCCTTGGAGTCTGTCCATGCAGTGGGGTTGTAGGTTTACTCCCTGAAAGCAAAATGAGGTTAACAGAGGGAAGAAAATGGAGCAGGCAGTGGGGAGAGTGGGGGTGGAGAGATAGGGGTGGTGAGAGGGAAAACAGTTGAGTGTACCGACTGGTAAGTGAAAAAAAACACAAAGACTGAAACAAATATAAAGAAAAACAATAACCATGACTGAAAACTAACCAACAACCATATAAAAATCTAAAACATATAATGATGCTAACGTATGCACTGATCAACCTCTTTATTGGTGTGCTGTTCCTTTATGCAAATATGGGATTTATAGAGAAATAAGAAAAAAGGAAAAGGGGGAAGAAAAGAAAAAAGAAAAAAGTGGAAAAAAAAGGAGGTGGGAGGGTTGGATTAAAGTCAGTAGACTAGCAGAACCAGTCAAGCACACTCTGAGACTTTTCCTTTAAGTCCAATGTCCTTTCAGCTCTGATTTCTAGCTGTCTTTGCAGGCTGGTAGAATTGTTCACCGTTAGGGTCAGTTTCCCCTGGCCCTCTGTGAAGAACAGTTCAGATATGGGCCCCCTGCCCAGTCTATCACTGAGATCTGGCTTTTTCCATTTTTCAAGCAGGATGAGCCTCTGCTGTTCCCGTTTTGATGTTATTACCTTGGTTCCCCAGCAGGTGGTGCTATCCTACGCTACAGCCCAGAGGGGAGGGAGTCTGCTACAGGTATCCGCAACTTGCCATGGCAACTTCACCAGGGAGTTCCACAGGCCTTTCTCTGGGATAGGGGCGTGGCATGGCATTGGGGATCTCAGAAGATCCGGCTTGTGGGGCTTCACGGTATGAAGTCGTGGGTGGCTTCAGATATGAGCTGGGAATAACTGCAGTGGTGGTATCTGCAACTGCAGGAGCAGCCCCGTCCCACTTTGGCGACTGCAGGAGCAGCCTGGTTCATCATGATATCCGAGTAGCAACGGTGGGTGACAGTGGCGGCTGAGCTCCCTGTGAAGAGCAGGCTGCAGAAGATGGGGTCTGTAGCCCCTGGGAGAGAGCTAGGGTCTTTATGGGTATTCTCTTTCACAGAGGGCTTCACAGACCTTGCTGGCCCATCGCCATCTTGCTGGAAGTTCTTGCCTATCCTTTTAAAAATAGTATGATAATTATTCAGGGTCGGGTTGTGAGTGAGATGTGTGGTATTCAGCTGTCTATTTCTGTGATAGATCACTGAGTATGATCGACCTTAAATCCATTCAAGTTGCTGCAAAGTTCATATTTTTGTCCTCCTTTATGGTCGCAAAATATTCCATGGTGTATATGTACCACAGAAAAAGAAACCTGATGGGAATGAAATATTTGGCATTTCTTGAAAACTGGCCTCTGCCCTGCCCCCCCTCTTTTTTTATAGATATGGTCTTGCTCTGTTGCCCACACTGGTTTCCAGTTACTGACCTCAAGTAATCCTCCTTTCTCAGGCTCCTGAGTTGGGAATCACAGGCACACATCACTGCACCTATCTCTGCCCTTCATCTTTTTATTTATTTTTATTATAGAGATGTGGGGTACAATTCAGCATTAGGTATACAAACATTGACTATGCAGGCATCCTTGTTGATGAGGTATGACCCTACCTCCCTAGAAGTTTCCCTCAACTGCCAGTCCTCTCCCCCCCCACAGTTTCCTATTACTGCCAAATGCTTTCTTTTAGTATTATAATTGTTCGAGGCCCACTTATGAGTGAGAACATATGGTACTCTGATCTTTGTGTCTGTGATAGATCACTGAATATGATCAACTCCAAATGCATCCAAGTTGCGGCGAAATCCATATATTTGTTCTTCTTTATGGCTGCATAAGATTCCATTGTGTTTATGTACATTTTCTTTATCCAGTCCAGCTTTGATGGGCAACATGGTTGATTCCATGTTTTTGCTATTGTGAATAGAGCTGCAACAAATATACGTGTGCAGGTATCCTTTTTGTAGAATGATTTGAGTTCCTCTGGGTATATTCCCAATAGGGGAATTGCTGGGTCATCTGGAAGATCAATTTCTAGTTCTTTCAAAAATCGCCACACTATCTTCCAAAGAGGTTGCACTAGTTTGATGATTCTTCTTATAAGGGTAAATCCCACTCATGGTAACTCTACTCCCATGGTCTAATTACTCCCCCCAAGACCTTACCTCATAATAGCATCACTTTGGAGGTTAGGATGTCAATGTATGAACTGGGGGGTAGGAACACAAACACTCAGTCCAGAACTCATGGTGAACCTTATTTTCAAGAATTTAGAGCAATTCACCAATTAGGTTTCCCAATTTGTCCTAGCTCCACTCTTTAGAGAATAATTTTCACAAACACTTTCATGCTCTGTATTTTAGAATGGTTTTGCATGAAATTTAGAAAGTAATTTTAAATTGTAAATATTATAGTAATTTTTAAATTAATGTCATATTTTGAATTATTTTTAGTTAAAATTCCAGTGTCATATATATTCACATTTCTCAGGCAGTGAGAACAATAGCAAACAGACATTTTAAGATGGAATTAGAAGGCAGAGAAAGGCATGAGTATTTTCTATTCTAGAAAAGATCACACCTGTTTGGATCATGTCCAATTCTACAAAAGCATGGAATATACTCTTTCCGAAGTTTATAAGTGGCATATCTCCATATGGGGGGAGAAGAGAACAAAATAACCCTTTAAGAACTTTTCAAGCCCCGTGATTCTATTTTGACTTGTTTTAATTTGCCACCAGAAATTCCCCATTTTCTCTGGAAAATCGGTCACTCTAATAATCAAATTAGGAAGCAAATGAAATATGATTTTAAATACATATATTCTGTTCTCTGTGTATATATTTAATAATATTTATTGCAACTTGAAGACCCTATGCCTAATCACTTTCTATAATTTACAAGTACGAATTGTGGATCATTCACTTACATGAGAGAGCAAAGGTGATCATTTTCCTTTTGCCAGGTCGTCATTAGGATTACAGATACAGTCATTTTCCTCCTGTGAGGAACTCAGAACACACACTGAGTAAACTTGGAACAACTCCAGGTGTTAATTTAGAAAATTCAAATCAACATCCATTTATTATGTTCTCCGAATTTTCAGTGTTAAATGGTTCTCATCTTCAAAGATTTACATGATATTTGAGAAGACAAGATTCACATTAATGATGATTCAGAGTAGAATAGAATGTCTGCCCAATAATGAAGTGAGAATTGAATGAAACAAGTGCCAAGTATCTAGGATTTCAGATAAAGTGAGATCACCATGGCCAGAAATATAAAGAAGACTTTGTGGAAAAGATATGATGAGGTTCTTAGATAAGGTGTCAATTTCTGAGAAGGAAAAAGAGACAAATGAAAGCCTTGGTGTAAGGAGAAAAATATGGATGTGTGAACAACATGGTGTGCACAAATCATTTGAATACACCAGCCTGAATAAAAGATTACTCAAATCGGCACTTCCTGAAGTGTATTCTGTAGAATGAGTAAGCTAACCTTCCACTTCTGGATTGTGTGACCTTGAACAAGTTACCCAACCTTCCTTGCAAAATGGGAATACCAAGAGTACCTATTTCTCAGAGTTCCTATAAACATTAAAGAAGCTATTATTTTAGAACCTGATATATAATAAACATGTGTTGCATGTTAATTGTGATTAGTTATGGTTTTCTAAAACACATTGTGTGATGAAATAGTTTTAGGAAGGATGTGTTACATAAATGTGCACAGAGTTATTTACAAATGATTTCCCAGAAATCTTGATATAATAATGTGCCTTGCAAATCTGAAAACATGCAGGATTTCCCAATTTTGGGGGCCTTTTTGTGTGGACCACAATTAATTTTCTGCACGAGATTTTGGGAAATGTGTTCATATGTAATACAAAGTAAATGTGCTTAAATTATACCTGTCCAATGGCCTTAGAACTTGCAGTGACGTTGTTGACATATGAAATATGTAATATTCATAATAATAACTAATATGCACCAAGCACCATATTTTAATCCTCCCGGCGCAAGTGCTGTGAGGTAGACACTAGCGTTAGCTCTTTTTCTGCATATAGAAAGCAATTCTTAGAGAAGTTACATTTTTAGGTTCACAGATCTAGGGAGTGGCAGAGCTTGGGTTCATACTTCAAGTTTATGGGCTGGTGATCACGTGGTCCTGAACAGAACAGTGTGTCCGCCTTTGGTTTCTTATAGTCTCACCTTCTGCCCCAAGCTGACTTATCAGGGACTTTCTTCTAAAAAAATACAAAACGTAGCTTGGGTGGTCACCATTTTATTCATCTCCTTTCAGTCATAGGCACTTTTGGAATCACATGCCCAAGCATAAGTTGTGGTTTTGTTGACTTGGCAGCTGGCTTCTGTTCAGCCTCAGCACACCACAATCCGTGTTATCTCAGTGCTCACTTCCTCAGCACAGCTTGCTTCTTGGAGAGTTGAGCACATTTCAGAGCCAAGTCTATGCCAGCTGGACCATGAAGGCTATCTCCTCATGAATGGATTCTGTTCCATTCTTGGATTAAGAGTAATCGGTTCATGGATTAGTGGGTTATCATAGGAGTAGAACTGGTGACTTTCTAAGAAGAGGAAGCAAGCATGTTAGCACTCTCAGCCCCCTCACCATGACTGCTCTGGCCAACATCAGGACTGCAAAGCTTCCACTGAGAAGAAAGTCCTCATCAGATGCTGAACCATGCATGCTCTTGGATCTCCCAGCCTCCAACATTGTAAGAAATAATTTTTTTTCCTCCAGTTTCTGTTATTCTATTACAAGCAACAGAAAGCAAATTAAGACACCATTCCTTTCTTTTGTCCATTAATTTTGTTCTTGGATAATGTTCTGCTCCACGATGTGAAAAATCTCTTTTCTGGGAAATTAAGAATACTGAGCATTAATCATATCAATGAGAGTTTCCCTCAAAGTTCATCACTGTCTGATGCCCAAGCTCTTTGCTGCTATCTGAGATAAGATTAAGTACATATCTTGAGAGGACCATTTACAAAAACTTTTATAGCAACTTGCTAGAGTAATTTTGTATATTTAAGCTAATATCAAATAGGGGGCCTTGTGGTTTGTATGTATTTGTTTTTATTTTTGTTATTAGCTTTCACTGTACTTTACAAAGATATCAGTCTGCAGAGACAAGGTTGGGGAGAGGGGATGTTAGCCCTTTACTACAAAGAGTTCAAGAAGCACTGATCTATGAGGTAGGAAACTACTTTAGAAAACAAATTCTTGCCTAGCCCAGACATCTCACCTCAGTGTAATCTTCCCTCAGAATGCCCGAGTTTCTATCTAAAATTTAACTATTTAAGTAACTTTTGTGCTTTAACTCTAGAATGCTGAACAGAAAATGGGAAATGAGATTCTTTTATATTTGTCTTTTTGTCTCTTTGCAGTTTCAGAAGTTTAGCTGTATAATTGATATAAAGTCATGGATACATAGACAGTAATATTAAAAACCAAGATATGAGGGAGAACTTTGTTTTGATGGTTACATTTCTAACTTTTGGTGTTGGTGCCATGGAGGACACTATAACATTCCACAAAGCACCCATTGATGCTCTTGTCAGAAAAAGGCTTATGGGTTCACCAGATAACGTAACTGCATCTGTGTGACACTTAGGTCTTTCATATCTTGCACTAATGCAGACAGGACGAGGGCAAGAGTGACTGCTACATGTTGAAGGTATGGCTCAAAGGAGGTAGGGTCTGAGAAAAAAAGAGATAAATGACCACCTTACACACACATAGCTAATATCCAACAACAAATATAAAAAGGACCATAAGTGGCCTGGGTGGTGGTTCAAGCCTATAATCCCAGTACCTTGGGAGGCTGAAGTGAGAATATTGCCTGAGCCCATGGGATTGAGATCAGCCTGGGCTACTTGGCAAGACCTCATCTCTACAATAAATCAAAAAGTTAGCCAGGCATAGTGGCACATGCCTATAATTCCAACTTCTTGGAAGGCTGAGGCGGAAGGATCACCTGAGCCCAGCAGGTGGACACTAAGGTGGCCATGAGCATGCCACTGCACTCCAACCTGGGTGACAGAGTGAGGCTCTAACTAAAAAAAAAAAGGACCATAAACCAAGGACAGTAGGCAAAATCAGGCAGTAGAAGGGAAAGCCAGCAATAATTATCACAAGCTTTACACCATCATTCCCGAAGAGAAAATTGCAATGAAATATTCAAAAATTCCTTCAGAACTACTTACTAAAACTAATGTTCATTCTGGGAAAGTTTACTTGTGAGTTCAGTTCACCCAAGAATGGAAAAATTAAGGACCAAAAATGACTCTTTCTATATTGTTGCAGAAAGTGATGCAGACAACTGAAAGAAATTTCAAATCATTAGGTATATTTCAGGATCAAAAAATGGAACCTGAAAAAAATAAAATTTAATTTTAAAATTTTTAAATAAAAAATTTTTTACATAAAAGAGAAAAATTTTTTGTTTAATGTTTTAATTTGCTCAATTTCTATTGGCCTGTTGAGTGATCTGGTTATAGCATTGGCATAAAAAGGGTTTCCATCTATCATGAAATAAACACCCCTCAAACAAATTCTGTGTATCACCTGCCTTTCTTCTTTCTCCCATTAGCTTATATGATGATTACATATTATTTTTTCCTTGCCCACCCCACATTCTAAAGTTAGTCTTTCTGCTTTTCTTACTATCTAAAGGTCAGAAAGGTACACAGTAATTCAAATCATGAACAAATTATAGAAGCATTGTATTCACAGGTCAAAAATATACCAAAAGTTTAGCCCACATGACACCTTGCCTTCACGTCGCAGCTGTGCTTAAGGAGGCAGTCTCTTTGAGTTCTCTATTCCCTGACAACTGTATTTATACAGAGAACAACCTTGCCAAATTATGTGTTGCCTTTTGTTATCTAAAGCTCTTTTTTTCTTAATTCAGAATTTCATGTTCTAATTTTGTCTCATTTGTTGTTTTACTTCTTACAGCTTCTGTTTTAACAATATCACTGCTCTCTTTGTCTCTTGCCATTCTGATAAGTTTTCAAGGATTTTAAAACAAAAACTACAATTTACAACTTTGGAATGTGTAAAACCCTCTCTGTACCTGTGTTCTTACAATGTCTCAGCTCATGTCCACTCAGTCTTGCTGTCAACTCATCCCAAATGGTTCTGCTTTTAAGCATTCCTTCCTATGAAGTCTTTTCTGTGGGGAAACCTCTCTTAGCTGACTGCTGCCTCCCATTTGGGGTCTAGGTTTCTTTCCCTTATCATGATCCTCAGCACAATCCTCTCTCGCCCTGCAGTAACTGTTTCAGCCCTGGTCCCACATGTGTTTTCCACTGTAGATGAGCATATCTCGCTCCTCCCCAAACTTGGCGGCAGCAGTTCTGCCTGTGAGAGTTGTTTGTGTTGCTCTCCTCCTCTAGAATGTTCTTTGACTTACTTATAGGTCAAGAGCTGACTTCCCCTTGAAAATTTATCCTATTGCCTTAACTCAACTTTTCTCTTGCTTACGTATTCTCTTAATCACCAGTTGTTTGGAGTGAATTTGCCATCTCTCCTTAAATAAATAGGTAAACCATCCATTTAGAAAAAGGAAAAAAGAAATACAGATTCACAGTCTGTGAATATTTTTAAAAAGAATAAAGTTCTTTTAAATATAGCAATAAGTATTTTAAAGTTCTTTTAAATATGGGGAAAAATGTAAGTATAAGAATGTCCTACAGGGATCAGTGGCTCAACCTGTAATCCCAGCAATTTGCGAGGCCGAAGTGAATGGATTGCCTGATCCCACAGGTTAGAGACCAGCCAAGGCAACTCAGCAAGACCTATCTTTACAATAAAACAAAAATTAGGTGGACATGGTAGCCCACACTGGTGGTTGTCTTTTGTGTATCTGATTGTGTTTATTTTTCTTGGTCATTCTGGCTAGGGGCTCATCAATCTTGTTTATTATTTCAAAGAAACAACTTTTGTTTTGTTGATTTTTTTCTATGATATTTTTGTCTTATATGTCCCATATTTGGGTTTTTACTCTAGTGTTCTGGATTCTTCTGCTAAAGTTAGGTTTTGATGGCCTTGTCTTTCCAACTCCCTTAGGTGATTTGTTAGACTGTTAATTTATGATCTTTCCATTTTCTTGATGTGTGTTCATAGAGATATAAATTCCCCTCTTAGAACTGATTTCATGGCATCCCACAGGATTGGTAAGATGTTTCCACATTTTCCTTTGTTTCCAGGAATGTTTTAATTTCTGTTTTGATTACCGTGTTGACCCAGTAGTTGTTCAGTATCATGCTATTTAGTGTCCATATCTTTTTGGATTTGGGGAGAACTTTGTGTTGATATTTATTTTTATTCCACTGTGGTCTGAGAAGGTGCCTGGCAGAATTTCAATCTCATGAAATGTGTTTATGCTTAATTTATGGCCAAGGATGTGATTGATCTTGGAGTATGTTCCATGTGGTGGTGAGTAGAATGCATATTCCATGGTTGTTGGATGAAGCATTCTGTAGATATCTATTAAGTCTATTTGATCAAGTGTCAAGTTGAGGTTCCAAATCTCTTTGTTGATTTTTTGCCTCAGTGATCTTTCTAGGGTTGTTAGTGGGGTATTTCAGCCCCCAGCTATTACAGTGTTAGAGTCAATATCTTTCTTTAGTTTATTTAGTAGTTGCTTTATAAGCACTGCAGCTCCTGTGTTGGGTGCATATATGTTTAGGATGGATGTTTCTTGTTGATGAATTGAAATTGTTATCATTATGTAATGTTCTTCCATACATTTAAAATTTTTTTTGATAGCTAAAAGATTGTTTTATCTAATATTATGATCATGACTTCTGCCTTCTTTTATGATTCATTTGTCTGGAAATTTGTTTACCACTCTCTAACTTTGAGTCTGTGTGCATCCCATGTTGTGAGGTGAGTTTCCTGGATGCAGCAAATTATTGGGCCATGGCTTTTTATCAAGTTTTCCAATCTGTGTATTTTCTTTCTTTTCTTTTTTTTTTGAGTTGGAGTCTCACTCTTTCACCCAGACTGGCGTTCAATGGCTGCTCCCGACCACCATAGCCTCAACCTGCTGGCTCTGGCGATCCTCCTGCCTCAGCCTTCCAAGTAGCTGGAATTACAGGCATGTACTACCACGCCCAGCTGATTTTTTGATTTATTGTAGAGATGAGGTCTCACTGCCCAGGCAGGTCTTGAACCCGTGGGCTCAGGCAATCCATTCACCTCAGCCTCCCAAAGGTGCAGGATTACAGGCTGAGCCACCGAGCCTGGCTCTGTGTGTTTTCGAGGGTGCATTTAGTCCGTTAAGATTCAGGTTGATTATTGAAATGTGATTGTTGATCTCCAACATGAGGTTCTTATAAAGTTTTTTCTTTGTTTTCTTTCAACTTTTGGGTTGATGTATGTGTGTACTTTCAAGTTTGCAGTCTCAATGGATTCTTTCTTGAGTTTGTGTTCTCCTGTTTTCTTGGGAAGTGCATGATGGTTCTTTTTTCTTTCTTTCATCTGTCTTTAGCACATTTTATTTATTTTTTATTTTTAAAAATTATTTATTTATTTTTTATTATGGAATTGTGGGGTACAGTTAAGGGTTAGGTATACAATTGCATTTCATTCAGGCACCCTGTTGACATGGGGTGTTTCCCCGTTCCCAGACAGATATTTTCTATTGTTAATCCCATCTCCCTCCCCCCCATAGTTTCCCAGTACTGTCAGTCATTTTCTTATAGTATTGCATTGGATACTTAAGGTCCATTATATGAGTGAGAACATGTGATTCTCGATCTTTGTTTCTGTGTGAGGTCACTCAGTATTATAGACTCTAGTTTCATCAAGGTTGCTGTGAAATTCATGATTTTGTTCTTTTTTATGGCCGTGTGGTATTCCATCGTGTATAGGTACCACATTTTTTTAATCCACTCCTCTTCTGACGGGCAGCATGGTTGTTTCCAGGTTCTTGATATTGTGAACAATGCTGCAATAAACATGTGTGTGCAGGTATCTTTTTTATAGAGTGATTTGTGTTCTTCAGTATATATTCCCAGTAGGGGGATTGCAGGGTCATAGGGGAAAGTTGGTATTTAGAGCTTTTAGGAATTGCCACACTGCTTTCCACAGAGGTTGCACTAGTTTACACTCCCACCAACAGTGTAGAAGTTTTTCCCTTTTTGCCACACCCTCTCCAGTAGCTGTTATTTTTTGACTTGTTGATAATGGCCATTCTGACTGGGTTAGGTGGTATCTCAGTGTGGTTTTGATTTGCATCTCCCTGATGATTAGTGAGGTTGAACATTTCTTCATGTGTGTGTTGGCTGCTCAGATGTCTTCCTTTGTGAAGTGTCTGTTCATATCTTTTGCCCATTTTATAATGGGGTTGTTTGTTTTTTTCTTTTCAGCATGTTTGAGTTCCTTGTAGATTCAGGATGTTAAGCCCTTGTCAGACCTGGTGTTGGCAAATATTTTTTCACAGTCTGTAGGCTGTCTCCCTGATCTCTTGATGGTTTCTTTGGCTTTGCAGAAGATTGTCAGTTTAATAAGGTCCCACTTGTCTATCTTCTCTCTTATGAGCTGTGGGTTTCGGGTTTTGTTCAGGAATTGATGCCAGTTCCGATTTCCATGAAGGTATTTCCTACATTTTCTAAGGTTCTTATGGTTTGAGGTTTTACATTTAGGTCTCTGATCCATTTGGAGTTAACCTTTGAGCATGTGATAGATAGGGGTCCTGTTTCAATCTTCTGCATGTGGTCAGCCAGTTTTCCCAGCACCATTTACTGAATAGGTTCTCCTCTCCCAAGTGGTAGGTGGTGGAGGCCTTGTCGAAGATGAGTTGGTTGAGAAATTGAGGTTTTGCGTCTGGAATCTCAATTTTATTCCATTGATCTATATGCCTGTTCCTATACCAATACCAAGATGTTTTGATGATTGTAGCTTTATAGTAAAGTTTGAAGTCTGGTAATGTGATACCACCTGCTTTGTTTTTTTTGTTGAGGATTGTCCTGGCTATTCTTGGACTTTTGTGTTTCCATATGAATTCTTGTGTTGTCTTTCCTAGGTCTGAGAAGAATGTTGCTGGTAATTTGATGGGTATTGCATTGAATTTGTAGATTGCCCTAGGTAAGATGGAAATCTTCACAATGTTGATTCTTCCATTCCATAAGCATGGGATATTTTTCCACTTGTTTGTGTCATCTTTGATTTCTTTGAGCAGTATTTTATAGTTTTCCTTGTAAAGGTCTTTCACATCTCTGGTTAGGAAGATACCAAGGTATTTCGTTTTTTTTGTGGCTATTGTGAATGGAATTGTGTTTATTATTTGGGTTTCTGTTTGTTTATTATTGGTGTAGAGAAATGTGATTTTCTTTGGTACATTTATTTGTATCCTGAGACTTTGCCAAAGGTCTTTATCAGTGTAAGGAGGTTTTTGACAGATTCTCTTGGGTTTTCAAGGTACACAATCATATCATCTGCAAAGAGAGATAACTTGACTTCCTCTCTTCCTATTTGGATACCCCTGATTGCCTTCTCTTCTCTGAATGCTTGAGCCAGGACTTCCAATACTATATTGAACAGGAGGGGTGAGAGTGGGCATCCTTATCTTGTTCCAATTTTCAGGGGAAATGGTTCCAATTTTTGTCCATGTAGGAGTATGCTGGCTGTGGGTTTCTCATAGATGGCTTTTACTATTTTGAGGTATGTTTCCAGTATGCCTAGATGTTCAATGGTTTTTATCAAAAAGTGGTGCTTGATTTTATCAAAAGCTTTTTCTGCATCAAATGACATAATCATGTGGTTTTTGTTTTGACATCTCTTGATGTATTTAATTACATGTATGGTTTTATGAATGTTGAACCAGACTTGCATCCCAGGAATGAAGCCTACTTGGTCACGATGGATGATTTTTGAGATGTATTGCTGAATCCGGTTTGCTAGGATTTTGTTGAGAATTTTAGCATCTATGTTCATCAGAGATATTGGCCTGTAGTTCTCTTTCTTTGTTGGATCTTTACCTGGCTTGGGTATCAGTGTGATGTTGGCTTCAAAAAATGATTTGGGGAGCATTCCATCTTTTTCAATCACCTGGAATACCTTCAGTAGGATTGGTATCAGCTCCTTCTTAAATGTCTTGTAGAATTCTGATGGAAAGTCATCTGGTCCAGGGCTTTTTTTGTAGGAAGTTTTCTTATTACATAGTCGATTTCCTTGATTGTTATTGGTCTATTTAGGGTCTCAATTTCTTCTTGTTCCAACTTAGGTAGTTGTGTGATGTCAGAAAGTCCTCCATTTCCTTAAGGTTTTCAAGTTTGTTT
>JAPVLO010004267.1:0-16386 GCA_027257055.1 Cephalopachus bancanus | reverse complement strand
ATCGCCTGAGCCCAGCAGGTCAAGGCTGCAGTGGCCATGTGTATGCCATTGCACTCTAGTCTGGGCAACAGAGAGAAACTCCAACTAAAAAAAAAGAAAAAAGAAAAGAAAGAAAAATATTTTATATAAATTTAGCCTAAATGTACTGTGTTTATAAAGTCTACTTAGTGGACACTAATGTCCGAAGCCTTCACATTCACTCACCACTCACTCACTGACTCACCAGAGCAACTTCCAGTCCAGCAAGCTCCAGTCACAGCAAGTACCCTATATGGCGTACCATTTTTAATCTTTTATACCATATTTTTACTGTACCTTTTCTACACTTAGATACACAGATACTTACCATTGTGTTATAACTGCCTACAGTGTTCAGTACAGTAACATGCTGTGCAGGTTTGTGGCCTAAGAGCATATAGCCTAGGTGTGTGGTAGGTTCTCTATCATCTAGGCTTGTATAAATATACTCTGAGGTTCACATAAACATGAAATCACCTAATGATGCATTTTCCAGAACATATCCTTGTTGTTAAGCAATGCATGACTGCACAAAGAAGCTTGATTGACTTGGAGTAACTTAAGGTGGGAAAAAAAAAATCTCCCCTTACTCATAGCCTGCTAAGACTATCTACTCAACCCCTGCGCTGCAACCTCTCTGACAAAGGTTACAATGACTCTCTGGTTGCCAAGCCCAATGAACATTTTCCCCACCTTTGCTTTTTGGGTGATTCTGAGGCATTTGACACTGGGGCCCACTAGTTCCTCTTAGATAGCCTCTAGCACACCAGTGTTGGAGTCCAGCTCCAGCAGGTGAGGGTTTCCTAAAGGAGGGATGGCATCGGCGCAGGAGAAAAAACTTGGACACTGACTCTGCTGCAAGCAGGACAAATGCCAATTTATTGTCTTTTTCAACTCCTTTTATACCCTAGATTTTGGCTTGAACCGAAAACATGTTTTTCGTTTTCAAGGCAATCAGTTTCAATTGAATGGACCAGACAGGCAATGTGTCTTTGTTCATCCCGTTTTGATCTTAAAAGATTATCATCCTAAACATTAACTATAAATCTTATAAACTCCTAACATTTTCTAATGATTACCATTTCTTAAAGTCCATACAAAACTTACTTATTCCTATAACTATTACATTATAAATCACTACCAAGTTCTAAGCACTATAATTGTAACATAGATTAGCAAGTCACACCTGTGACCTTCACACAGCAATTTGCAACTAGCTGGGGTAAAATAACACTTTCAACGTTTCTTAGCCGCAAGTTGGCCTGACTAGTTTTCCACAATGTTATACCTGGTATTTACAAACTGCGTCAATTATCCCCTGTTAGGGAGACTGAGCTTTAATGTTTGTAAAACAAAAGGCCACTCGGGCTCAAGTCACCTTAGTCACAATCCCTAACCAGAATGACAAGCCTCCTTAACAAAGGGAAGTAAGGGCAAGGGTGCTCTAATATTTACGTGATTGTTAATTTTTTAAGCATAATACACCACATGTAGAAATTAAGAAATTAAGTAAATGTAATTTTTGCATTGGCACTCTTCCTAAAAATACAAACTGTAGCTTCTCAAATTTCTCCAATTAGTCGCCAATCAGAAGAAATAAAAATAAAATCTTACAAGTAATTGTCCACCTGCACATGATATTTAAAATCTCTATTGATAATTTCCTGGCAAGGCCAGTGAGTTCCCTGACAAACATTAAATCAAGCACCTTCTGATTTTTCACAATTTTCCCAACTACAATGTTTAATCAAGTGATTGCATGGTTTAATACCAGGAGGCTGGGGACGTGTAAACCTAGGGAGGAATTCAAATGAAGGGAAGGTAATTTTTCATGAATTCCCCTCTTGCCTTTTTGCAAGGGGTAGTGGAGGCGTGAGTGGAATTTTGCTTTTCATCCTCAGACTGTACAAACTTTTCGGCTGCACTAATAACAAAAGTAGAGGAAGAAAGGGTCTCAGCTGCCCAGGTTCGCTTTGCGACCCGGGGTCTTCAGCCCCCTGGACTTTTTCAGCAGGCAGGCCTCCATGGCTGGCTCCCAACACCCCAGCTTCAATAGCACTGTGCTCTCCAGAGCCTCTTTACATGAACCTGAATGTTGCTTCTCTTTTTTTAAAAAATTTTTTAGTTTTTTTTTTTGAGTTGGAGTCTCACTCTGTCACCCAGACTGGAGTGCCGGCCACCGCAGCCTCGACCTGCTGGGTTCTAGCCATCCTTCCGCCTCAGCCTTCTGAGTAGCTGGAATTACAGGCGCGCACTACCACACCTGGCTAATTTTTTTTTTCAATTTATTGTAGAGATGAGGTCTCGCCTGCCCAGGCGGGTCTCGAACCCGTGGGCTCAGGCAATCCACTCACCTCAGCCTCCCAAAGGCGCGGGATTACAGGCTGAGACACCAAGCCCGGCTTTTTTTTTTAATTTTTAATTTTGAAGATGTGGGGTACAATTCAGGGTTACATATACAAGTGTTCATTATGCAGGTACTCTTGTTGATGAGGGTACCTTGTTGATGAGGGTACCTGATGTGTCCCCCCTCCCCTGGCAGTTTCCCACTACTGCCAATCCCTTTCTTATAGTGTTACGATAATTGTTCAAGGTCTGCTTATGAGTGAGAACATATGGTACTCTGTTCTTTGTTTCTGTGACAGACCACTCAGTATTATAGACTCTGAGTCCATCCAAGTTGCTGTGAAGTTCATAATTTTGTCCTTCTTTATGCCTGCATAATATTCCATCATGTATATGACCCACGTTTTTTATCCAGTCCTCCTTCAATGGGCAGCACAGTTGGTTCCATGTTTTTGCTATTGTGAATAATGTTGCGATAAATATGCATGTGCGGGTATGTTTTTCATAGAGTGATTTGAGTTTCTCTGGGTATATTCCCAGCAGGGGGATTGCAGGGTTATATGGAAGGTTGATTTTTAGATCTTTTAGGAATCGCCACACTGATTTCCACAGAGGCTGTACTAGTTTACACTCCCACCAACAGCGTAGAAGTGTTCCCTTTTAGCCTGGCTCGGTGGCTCGGCCTGTAATCCCGTTCCTTTGGGAGGCTGAGGTGAGTGGATTGCCTGAGCCCGTGGGTTCGAGATCCGCCTGGGCAGCGAGACATCATCTCTGCAATAAATCAAAAAATCAGCCAGGCGTGGTAGCACATGCCTGTAATTCCAGCTACTCAGAAGGCTGAGGCGGAAGGATCGCCGGAGCTGCGGTGGCCGGGACTCCAACTCAAAAAAAAAAAAAAAAGAAGTGTTCCCTTTTCGCCACATCCCCTCCAGCATCTGTTGTTTTTTGTGTTATTGATGATGGCCATCCTGACTGGAGTTAAGTGGTATCTCGGTGTAGTTTTAATTTGCATCTCCTTGATGACTAGTGAGGTTGAACGTTTTTTCATGTATCTGTTGGCTGCTTGTATGTCTTCTTTTGAAAAGTGTCTATTCATTGCTTCTCTTGCATGCTCCTCTCTCAGTCTATCAGATTCTTGTCCTCAGTCCATAACTCTTCAATGCTCTCTCTGATTTTACCCGACTTCACGCAATGAGCCATAGGTGCTTACTAATCTATGCCCCAGCTCCAAACTGTCTCTTGAGCTTTAGAACTGACAAGGCCCAGAACATACTATACTAAAATATGGCATTTTAGTATATGGAATATTTTAAGCCAAAGGAATTTGAGAAGCAGCAGGTGCAGAGAGAACTTGATGACCTTCCCCCGAAGCAGGTCAGAAGACCCTCATGTGAGAGGTACCCTCCCTAGACCCAGAAGAAAGAAGGATCCTTATCTCGAAAGATGGAGGGAAACCAAGAGGATTCCGGAAGAACAGGCCTTGCCAAATTTTCCCCAGTTTTCTCTCCTTAACTCATATCCCTTTATCCTAACACATTTTTTCATGACTCTCCACTCATCATCAAACCTAGTATAAAAATGCTCAGGTTGACCAGGTGCAGTGGCTCAATCCTGTAATCCCAGCACTTTGGAAGGCCGAGGCAAGAGGATTGCCTGAGCTCATGGGTTTGAGACTAGCCCGGGCAACTTGATGAGACCTTATCTCTGCAGTAAATCAAAAAATTAGCCAGGTGTGGTAGCGCGCACCAGGTGTAGAAACTTCCAAGTAGTTTCAGCTACTTGGAAGGCTAAGGCAGAAGGATCACCTGAGCCCATCACGTTGAGGCTGCAGTGGCCATGAGCAGCTTGCCACTGCACTCCAGCCTGGAAGATAGAGTGATACTCCGACTCAAAAAAAAAAAAATTCTCAGGTTTACCAGTTTCCTTGGTTCTTCATGTCCTTATGAAGGCTCCCATTTCACGTAAACCTACATTAAATTAAAATATATGCTTTTATCATGTTAATCTGCCTTTTGTCAGCCTAATTTATAGAACCCTAGCCGGAGAATTTAGGAGAGTAGAAGGAAAAATGTATTTTTCCTCCTCTATAAAATACTATATCCATCACTTCTCTCATGTCTTTCATCTCAGCAAAAGACACACAGTCAGAAACCTGAGGATGATGCTAGAGTTCTCACCCTCCACAGCAAACACCAAGCCCTGGTAATGACCTACTACTTATGCTTGAAACCCACGCCCTTTTCCCTACCCCTGCTTTTGCTCTTTTCGTTCAAGCCTTCATTATCTTTTCTATGAATTATGGTAAATAACTTCCCAACTGGTCTTGGCTTCTAGACTTGCTAGCCTTGCATCCATAGCCATTGTCACCTGAGTAATTTAATTACATTGCAAATAGACCATGTCATTTTCTTTTTTACAACCCTTCCATGGCACCTCATTTCCTACTAAGCCCCCTTGCAAGGCATAGCTGGCTACGAGTAGCAAGGAAGCCCTTTTTGAGCTGTACTTTAGATACCTCTCGTGAATATTTCCATACCAACTGTGCCTAGCACATTAATCACCAGCAATCCCAGAGAGGCTTGCAATGAGTCACAAACCGCATGGTTTCTCACCTCTAGGTCTTTGCTCATGCTGTACCCTCTGCCTTTCCTGTCCTCAGCCTCCTAGTCAGATACTATTTGTCCACCTTGTCATGCCAGGGCTCCCTCTTCCAAGAGAACTCCTTCTCTGTCCCCATTGTCCCCTGTGCATACTGCCAACATACATGTTTTGTTCATGTTTATGTTTTTCCCTCAAGTCAAGCTGAAAGCACTTTCAGGGAAGAAACTCTATCCTATTCAGTGTTGCATCTTAGCATATAGTAGAAATTTGGTAAGTATTTATTGTCTAAATTGAATCTGAAACACCAAGAGGAATTTTTTAAATCAAACAATGACAAATTGATTGTATAAAAGTGAAAAAATTTTTTTGAATCGAAGAATACATCAATAGCCAGGTGTGGTAGCGCGCACCTATAGTTCCAGCCACTTGGAAGGCTGAGGTGGAAGGATCGCTGGAGCCCAGCAGATCGAGGCTGCAGTGGCCAGGAGCGTGCCACTGCCCTCCAGCCTGGGCGACAGAGTGAGACTCCAACTCAAAATAAATTTAAAAAAATAAAAATATAAATAAAAAATAAAACAAGCAAAGCAAAAACAACCAAGTGTGAAGTGAAACAATAATTTGTCCAAAACAATAGCAAACACAGAAAAACATAAATAAAATAAATGATTTAAAAACAAAAAGAAGGAGCATGAACTAGCAGAGCCTAAGAGAAGTAGAGAAATTAAACAATCATGGAGGTGCTATTAAATAGAAAGCTGCAGAGAGACAGTGGACTCTTCCAGGTGAGATGAGGCTGGAGGAGAGTGCAGGGGTACTGGACACCCAGACATCAAGACGAATCGATCTCAGTGCAATAGAAATCAAATCTAATGCTAAAGTCCACGATGGACAAAATATCGACATTTAAATAAAGAGAGGACCAATATGAAAAAAAAAGAATACATCAAAGTACAAAGAAGAAAGCTACAAAGCCCTGAGTCCCACTAGTGGAACTAGCCAATGTCAACATATTCAATGATGGATACAGAGACAATAACAATCAGGACACCGTGAAATTATTTCATAAGAATAGAGTTGCCAAGTGTGGTAGCTCAAGCCTGTAATCCTAGCACTTTGGGAGGCTGAGGCAAGAGGATTGCCTGAGCTCAGGGGGTTGAGACCAGCCTGGGCAACTTGGCGAGACCTTGTCTCTACAGTAAATCAAAAAATTAGCTGGGCGTGGTAGCATGCATCTGTAGTTCCAGCTACTTGGAAGGCTGAGGCAGGGGGATCACCTGAGCCCAGCAGATTGAGGCTGTGGTGACCGTGAGCATGCCACTGCACTCCAGCCTGGGCGACAGAGTGAGACTCCAACTCAGAAAAAGAATAGAGTTGGACTAGACATGCAATATCTAATAAAACATACGAAATTTAATGATAGTTTATTTTAACTTGGAAAAAAACTGAAGTGAATCTTCAGGAATTTTCTGAACCATCCATAAACTTTCTTCACCACAAGCAATGTTAGGGAGGTTTTAAAAGTGATTCAAACTCCCAGGCAGATGATCTGCATTTGGCAGAGTAGTTAACAACTTCAATTATTGTGTGACTTTGGGATTGGTTAGGGAGTTCCCACGAGAACAGAAAAGTTTTACCCAGAGACAAAATGTATTGAGTCAAGCAATAAGGAGTTCAAAAACAATTATCATTAAGAGTCTCACTGTCTTTTTTTAAGTTCATAAAATTGACTTTCATTACTTTCGCTTTTGGTTCAATAAAAAGGCTTTTAAATTAGATTTTTTTAAAGAATTTAATAAGCTCCTTAAAAGTGATGCAGATATTTCTTAAATCCTGAAATAAGCTTTCCACTGCATTCAGATGTGCCCATCCGAAAACTAGATTCCTATCAATGGAATTTAACCGATGCATCTAATTGAAGAATTACTTAGTGGGCACCTGACAGAATACAATGTAAGAGAACCACTGCTTCTGCTTTTCAGTAAAGTATAGTCTGGTAGAAATATCTTCGTTCGCCGGGCTCGGTGGCTCAGCCTGTAATCCCGCGCCTTTGGGAGGCTGAGGTGAGTGGATTGCCTGAGCCCGCGGGTTCGAGACCCGCCTGGGCAGCGAGACCTCATCTCTACAACAAATCAAAAAATCAGCCGGGCGTAGTAGCGCATGCCTGTAATTCCAGCTACTTGGAAGGCTGAGGAGGAAGGATCGCCGGAGCCCAGCAGGTCGAGGTTGCGGTGGCCGGAAGCGGCCACTGCACTCCAGTCTGGGCGACAGAGTGAGACTCCAACTCAAAAAAAAAAAAAAAAAAAAAAAAAAAAGAAATATCTTCGTTCATCTCAAATATTTTTCACAAAAGATGACAGTGTGTCTGGCACTATGCAATGCATGGTGGGTTTAATGTTTATGTAACACCAAGGGTGAATGGAAAGTTCAGGAGTTACTTTGGACTGATACAGTCATGGAGCGCAAACATCTCATCTGTTAAGGCTCCATCAATATCCTTCCCTCCTCTGTCCCCTTCAGAAGAGTTAGCTGATCTGTCCTTTTTCTTCCCTTACTACCATGTACATGTGTGGATTGTAGCATGCTTTATATTACCCATATCTCTTCCCCGTGAGTCTATGGATATCTGGAGGACAAGGCTAAGCCTTGGACATGTTTGCACTGATAACTTAGAGCAGTGCCTGGCATTAAATATTTGATGGATGAGAAAATGAATGAATAAATGGATAGATGGATGCGTGGACAGATGACTTATGAATGGGATTGGCATTGAAGAATGGCCTTAAAGGATGGTGGACTTCAAGTAGGTGGAGATGGTGGAAAGATCATTCCAGACAAAAGGAAAAGCCCAAGACTCATTCAGGGATTGACAGGTCGATCAGTTGGTTTGGAGTCAGGGGTGGGATATGGCTGAGACTGTGATGAGTTGGCACCAGATTGGAGAGAGACATAAGTAAGACTAGGGAGTGAGGATATTATTTATCAACTGGTAGAGATCTAACCTATAGAATGGTAGAAGAAGATGAAATGAAGCAGGTGGACAGGTTGGAAAATTATTACAATAGGACAGATGAAAAATAACAAGGGGAATTTGAATTAAATGTGAAAGACAAAAAATACATCATGAAAAAGAATCTTCAGGCCTAGGCTACAGATTTGATTTAGAAAATAAGCCGGGCTCAGTGGCTCAGCCTGTAATCCCGCGCTTTGGGAGGCTGAGGTGAGTGAATTGCCTGAGCCCTCGGGTTCGAGATCCGCCTGGGCAACTTGGCGAGACCTCATCTCTACAATAAATCAAAAAAGTAGCCAGGCATGGTAGCGCGTGCCTGTAGTTCCAGCCACTTGGAAGGCTGAGGCGGAAGGATCACCGGAGCCCAGCAGGTCGAGGCTGCGGTGACTGGGAGCATGCCACCGCACTCCAGTCTGGGCCACGGAGTGAGACTCCCACTCAAAAAAAAAAAAAGAAAAGAAAAAAGAAAGGAGAAGGTGCGGTGGCTCAAGCCTATAATCCCAACACTTTGGGAAGCTAAGGCGAGACTCCAACTCAAAAAAAGAAAATAAAGGAGAAAGACCCAAAGTTAAAATCAGATTTGGTGTTTTATGACAGCCATCAGTGGTAGCATCAATAACAGAAACAAGAAAGTCATAAGAGAAACTAGTGTGAGATCAGTGTTACCAAGATTTTCTCAGTTGTCTGGCCTCACAACTTCAAGAGTAAATAGTGGTTTCTGTTTTACATAAACTGATTTTGAGTTTGTTTTTTTTTTTTGAAGAATTCACAAGAAAACAGCCAATCCTCAAATCTTCCAGACTCAGAACTCTACTTCAACTTATTTCCAGACCTTGAACTACAGTGTCCCACTTTGTACATGCTCTAAAAAGAGCGATGAAGCAGTTAAGAGCCTGGAATCTGTTGTCTAAATTTCAATCCAAACCTTATGAACTCTGTGATCTTGGACTGCTTACTTCGCCTCTTTGTGCCTGTTTCCTCATCTTTAAATGAAGACAATAATAATAATATCTATATCATAGTTTGAGGATTAAATGAACTAGTAAATGCTTAGTAATTGGTAACTATCTTATTTTCCAAGAGAGGGAATAGAAAGAAAAGAGGGCCATGGATAGGAGATGAGTAAATGAACACATTTAAGGGATGGGAGGTGGAAGGAAAGTCAGAGAAGAAAGTAGAGAAGAGGCAGAAGAACTGGAAGGTAGATCACGGAATGCAGGGTCCTAGAAAGCAAGGAAAGAGAGACTCTCAAGAAACAGGAAGGCAACAGTTTCCACACTACAGAGAGCTGAAGGCAAAAAGGCCACTGTATTTGGTAAGTAGGAGGTCTTTACTGACTTTTTTTTTTTTGAGTTGGAGTCTCACTCTGTCACCCAGACTGGAGGACAGTGGCACAATCCCGGTTCACCGTAGCCTCAACCTTCTGGGCTCAGGTGATCCTTCTACCTCACCCTCCCGAGTAGCTGGGACTACAAGTGTGTGCCACCCCACGCCGCTAAGTTGTTTTGGTTTTTTGTAGAGATGAAGCTTAGTTGTGCTGCCCAGGCTGGTCTTGAACTCTAGACCTCAAGCAACTCTCCCACCTTGTCCTCCCTAAGTGCTAGAATTACAGGCATGAGCCACCACGATACTGGCAAATATTGCTTTCTTGTTGTCTGGTTTGCTTTGAAGTAGTACAACTGTTAGCACTTTGCCACTTCCTCTGTGATCATGTTTGTTCAGTTTATAAAAAGATGAAGAGCTAGAACAATGATGCTCAACTTCAGATTTTCAGAGTTACAGGCCTTCTATTTTTCTACAATAATAATAATAATACAAACTCTCAATGATAACGATAATTCATAAAAATCAAGAGTAACATAGTGCTTTACACTTTTCCAAAAATTTTCAAGATCACTCAATTATATCTCAGAGTACCACAATTAATATAAGCTCCCTCAAACATAAATATGCTTGATCTATGAATTAAATAGATGCCTACTCTGCTGGGGTGGGGGTGGGGACACAATATCAATAAGGGTACCTTATCTCAAACCAGGCAAAGTCAGGACCAAAGGGAGGTCCAAACTTCACCTGTATGATGTCCACTTGTATACTTCATCCTGAATTGTATTTCACATCTTTTTTTTTTTTTTTGAGTCGGAGTCTCACTCTGTCGCCCAGACTGGAGTGTAGTGGCCGCTCCCGGCCACCGCAGCCTCGACCTGCTGAGCTCCGGCGATCCTTCCGCCTCAGCCTTCCAAGTAGCTGGAATGACAGGAGCACGCTACCACGCCCGGCTAATTTTTTGATTTATTGTAGAGATGAGGTCTTGCTGCCCAGGTGGGTCTCGAACCCGCGGGCTCAGGCAATCCACTCACCTCAGCCTCCCAAAGGCGCGGGATTACAGGCTGAGCCACCGAGCCCGGATGTATTCCACATCTTTAAAATAAAATATTTTTAAAAGTCAAACAACAACAACAAAATAAAGATGTATACAACACATATGAAATTTAAAAAATCAAGAGAGAGGTGGTGGGATTGGCAGTTGAGGGAAACTGCTAGGGGAGGGAGGGACAAACCTCAACAAGGGTACCTGCATAATCAACGCTTGTATACCTAACCCTGAATTGTACCCCACATCATTATAATAAACAAAGAAAATATTTTTAAAAAGAGATTTAAAAAAATAGATGCCTAGTGACATATTTAATATTATGTGATGATGGAGTGCAGAACACACTATCCCAAGATACGACAACATGGCATATTGCTTTATTTTATTTTTATTTTTTTGAGTCAGAGTCTCACTCCGTTGCCCGGGCTGGAGTGCAGTGGCACACTCACAGCCACCCCAGTGTTGACCAGCTCGCTCTGGTGATCCTTCCGCCTCAGCCTTCCAAGTAGCTGGAACCACAGGTGGGCGCTACCACGCCCGGCTAATTTTTGATTTATTGTAGAGATGAGGGCTCGTCAAGTTGCCCGGGCTGGACTCGAACCCATGGGCTCAGGCAATCCACTCGCCTCGGGCTCCCAAAGTGCTGGGATTACAGGCTGAGTCCCTGAGCCCGGCCCATATCGAACATTTTAAACTGAAGGTTTTTGAGAAACAACAGGTACAGAAAGGACTCTCTGACCTCCCCTGAAGCAGATCACAGGGCCCATGTGTGAGAGAGGCCCTCCGAATACACAGAGGAAAGAAGCATCCTTATCGCCAAAGAGGCAGGGACATCAAGAGGAATCCAAACAAACAGGCCTTGTTAAATTTTCCCCAGTTTACTCCCCTAAGTTCATACCCCTTTGTGCTATCACATTTTCCCACAACTCTCCACTCTTCATCAAACCTAGTATACAAATGCTTAGATTTAGCGATCTCTTCAAGCCTTCATTTTCTTACGGAGGCTCCTATATCTGGTAAAATTTCTTTTTTTTTGAGTTGGAGTCTCACTCTGTCGCCCAGACTGGAGTGCAGTGGCCTCTCCCGGCCACCGCAGCCTCGACCTGCTGGGCTCCGGCGATCCTTCCGCCTCAGCCTTCCAACTAGCTGGAACTACAGGCGCGCGCTACCACGCCCGGCTCATTTTTTGATTTATTGTAGAGATGAGGGCTCGCCAAGTTGCCCAGGCGGGTCTCGAGCCCGTGGGCTCAGGCAATCCATTCACCTCGGCCTCCCAAAGCGCGGGATTACAGGCTGAGCCACTGAGCCTGGCCCATCTGGTAAAATTTCAATAAATGTGTATGATTTCCTCCTGTTAATCTGTCTTTGTCAGTTTAGTTTTCAGACCCAGCCATAGACTCTAAGAGGGTCGGGGAAGATTTTCCTCCCCTGTAGCAACCAGCCATTTCTGGGTACCTGCTTTGTGTCACATAGTAAGGTCTGATTTGGAAATTGGTGGATGGTCAAATATAGTCCTGAACCTCAAAATTCAGGGGTGGGAGAGAGAGGAAGGGAGGGGAGAGGGACACGATCTTAAGGAAGCATCATCAGTGTATGGAAGGAAGAGATGCGCATAAAATACAAACTGATAAAGGAAGGCCTCACCTAGTCTGGGGTGTTTAGAAGGCTGAACTGAGGAGGTGACATTTGAAATAAACCTTGAAGACTGAGTAGAGATTTGCCAGGTGGGAAAAAGAAAATCTCAGGCATTCCACTTTTTTAGAAATCGAGTCAGGTGTCTTGACACCAAAATGGAATATTCCCAAAGGGCTGTGCATGCCCATAGACTTTTTCATTCAGTTATTTACCATATTCTAATGTTTAGTTTAGACAGAACTGATTGGCTTATTTGGGGGAAATTTTTGGCTTCTAACTATATTTTGCTTTGTAGAACTATTAATGTAATAGTGAGCTCTAGCCGGGCTCGGTGGCTCAGCCTGTAATCCCGCACCTTTGGGAGGCTGAGGTGAGTGGATTGCCTGAGCCCACGGGTTCGAGACCCGCCCGGGCAGCGAGACCTCATCTCTACAATAAATCAAAAAATCAGCTGGGTGTGGTAGTGCATGCCTGTCATTCCAGCTACTTGGAAGGCTGAGGTGGAAGGATCCCCGGAGCCCAGCAGGTCGAGGCTGCGGTGGCCGGGAGCGGCCACTACACTCCAGTCTGGGCGACAGACTGAGACTCCAACTCAAAAAAAAAAAAAAGCCAGCTCTGCTTTGACTGGATATTTGCAACACGTAAAAGAGAAAGAGATTCTGGGAGAGTGTCTGAGAGTATTAAGGAAGAATAATTTTCAAGTAAGGTCATAAAAGCGTCCAAATTTGGTGTTGGGAGGGGAAGTTTCAGGGTTTCCAAGACTATCCCCGGGTTCCATGAGTCACAAGGAGAATTTACAGGACTCAGCATACAGTTATACTCATGGACAGCAGACAGATGGGTGGGTTAGTTACATGACTGCTGCCATGGCGATGGAGTCTGTGCTGTGTCATGAAGGTCTCAAAAGGCTGATTAGGTTAACTTGGGTTTTATGGGTGGAGGCAAATACTTGAAATAGAAAAGCTAATTAGTACAAAACAAGCTGGGGAGGGGGTTGTAAAACGATTATCAATAGCAACCTCTGAGAAACCGGTTCTGTCCTTGGCTAGTGATTAGAGGGTAAATTAAAGTGAACTGCTAGAAAAACATGACAAAGCTAAGCAGTGTTAAAATGGCTGCTCATTGAGTATATTGATTCCATGTTATGTCCTTTCATCTTTTCTCATGGCTTGTGTCATTATTCTAGTCTCAATATCTAAAGTAAAGGCCTATTAGTGGAAAGAATCAATACATATTTGAGCTTTGGGGGTGTGTGTATGTGTGTGTGTATGAGTGCTTAAAATAGTCATCATAACTGAAATAGCCTAAACATTTTGAGTTGCAGGTGTCTATCTGGAGTCTTTCCTTTATGGCTAATACATTTTGAAGTCCTTACCCAGATGAGTAATTACAAGAAAGTGCTGTGGCCTACTGTCAATGTTCTATTTTAAAATCATTCCCCAGCCATTAGAATCTGCTTCAGCTGCTCTTAACATCAATTTTCTATATGCAAGTACTTAGTGAAAGAGAAAAAAATATATACCTCTGAGTAACATTTTTTCTTTACTTCAGTCACATTTTTTCTTTGAAGTTCACACCTCATCTGTTGTGTGTCGAGCAGCAACTACATTTTTAGTACTGAGTTTGCTTATAGGTCTGATTTTTACCTCTTTGTTGTGTGGTTGTGTCTGTAGAACACAATCCTCTCTCAAACAAATATTTCCTTTCAAGGCAAGGAAATATTTGAAATCAATGATAATCACATTTTATTCAAATAAGACTCTTACTTCCTGAAAATTCTTCTATGTCATCTGGTGCCTAAATTTACAGATCATTTACCTTCAACTTTTACTCCCACTATTTCAAATAATAAGCCTCCTGCATATTTATTTCAAGGCCAGGCACGGTGGCTCAAGTCTGTAATCCCAGCACTTTCAGAGGCTGAGACGAGAGGATTGCTTGAGCTCAGGGGTTCGAGACCAGTCTGGGCAACTTGGTGAGACCTCGTCTCTACAATAAATCAAAAAATAAGCCATGAGTGGTAGTGCAAGCCTATAGTTCCAGCTTCTTGGGAGGCTGAGGCAGAAGAATCACCTGAACCCATCAGGTCGAGGCTGTGGTGGCTGTGAGCATGCCACTGCACTCTAGCCTGGACAACAGAGTGAGACTCGGACTCAAAAAAAATATGATTTCAATTAACTATTTGTTCATTTTTATTTATTCATAGACTAAACATTTATTTAATGTCTATATGCCTTATAGGCATTGGATATACAAATAATAAGGACAATAAGATCACCATCCTCAAGGAGATAAAAGTTTAATAGGATAATTAAACAGGTTAAAAAATACACGTCTGTAAAACACGAGGTATTCAGGACATGGAGTAAGTAAAAGAGATAGAGTTTAGGTGGGACAGAAAATGTTTCAGATATATGAATTTGTCTTAAAAGATATGTAGGAATTCACCAGAGAAACCCCAATATTCAACATAGACAATGATCTGAAGAATAAAAACAAGTAGCATGTTCAAAGACTTGCCAGTAGCTTAAAACAGTGAGGCAAGTGGCAGGAGACAAAATTGAAAAAACTGTCAGGAGCCAGATTTTGAAGGGACTTGAAAACACCACCTGTAAATTTTGACATTGTTGTGTAGGCAATGTTTAATCCTTGAAGAACTGTAAGCAAAAAAGAGATGCGATGAGATTTATGTCAGGAAAAAAATATTTCCTGGGACAGACTGAAGGGAGTTGGAATGGAAGACCTTGAGTCCATTTGGGAAGATGTTGGCTTAATGCCAGTGGGAGAAGAGGCCCAGACCTAAGGATAGAGTGAGTCATAATTCAAGTCTACATTTTAAGCTGTGTTCGAAACAGAGAGAACATGATTACATGATTGGCGTGGATAAAATCTGTAACATGCTACCTCTCGGGGTTGTCTGGAGGATCATAAACAACATTGTCTAGCAGAGAGTGACCTGTTGCAGGATAGGTGCTTTGTGACACCTCCCTTTCTCCTCCCCCCATAACACATCTTAACTTTTGTTTAATTCTCCTTATGCATTTGTCACATGATGCTCATAGCAGAAGTGTGGGTGTGGGAGAGCGTGAGAAGAGCCAGTGATGGGGAATGCACCTGAAGGCCAAGAAAACTTGTTGGATATTTTTTTCTTTTCTTTTTTTTTTTTTTTTTGAGTTGAAAGAATGCACTCTGTCGCCCAGACTGGAGTGCAGTGGCCGCTCCCGGCCACCGCAGCCTCGACCTGCTGGGCTCCGGCGATCCTTCCGCCTCAGACTTCCAAGTAGCTAGAACTACAGGCGCGTGCTACCACGCCCAGCTCATTTTTGACTTATTGTAGAGATGAGGTCTCGCCAAGTTGCCCGGATGGGTCTCGAACCTGCGGGCTCAGGCAATCCACTCACCTCGGCCTCCCAAAGTGCTGGGATTACAGGCTGAGTCATCGATCCCGGCCGGATATTTTTTTCAATCAAATTTTTTGTTAGACAAAAAATTCATGAATAAATGTTAATTGTTTAAAAGTGTCAAATGCCAAAGTTCACCTTAAAAAACAGAAAGTTGCACTGTATTCTACTTCTGTCTTCTAAGCAACCAATGTTAACAATTTGTCTATCTCTTTCCAGAATTTTTTTATACACTGAAACATACATACACATAATTTGGTGGTTTTTCTGTTTGTTTTGTTCTACAAAAATATCACTTTACACATATTGTTTTCAACTTGCCTTTTCTATCCAACTATATACCTTAAAGATTACTCCATGTTAGTGCATAAAGATTGACCTCATTCTTTCTAACCAAGGCACAGAATCCCATAGTAAGGCTAACCCATACACTTAACCAGTCCACTACTCTTGTTGCTATTACAGAGTGCTATAACTCCCAGTCTTGTGCATTTACCTTTTAATGAAAGTACAAGTATTTTTGCATAATAAACTCCTACAAGTAAAATCAAGAGTGTGTATTTTTTTTTTTTTTGGAGTTGGAATCTCACTCTGTTGCCCAGACTGGAGTGCAGTGGCCACTTCCGGCCACTGCAGCCTCAACCTGCTGGGCTCCGGCGATCCTTCCGCCTCAGCCTTCCAAGTAGCCGGAATTACAGGCATGCGCTACCATGCCCCGGGTGATTTTTTGATTTATTGTAGAGATGAGGTCTCGCTGCCCAGGCGGGTCTCGAACCCGCGGGCTCAGGCAATCCACTCACCTCAGCCTCCCAAAGGCACGGGATTACAGGCTGAGCCACTGAGCCTGGCTTAGAGTGTGTATTTTTAAACTTTCATAGGTAACAATGGGTATTTCTTTTGACCAGCGATTCCCAATTGGGTGAGGGAGAGTGCCTCTCTGCTCTCTGCGTTGCCTGGGAAACTTGTCAAAACCATTTGTGCCCATTACCCCTGGGCCCTTC
>JAPVLO010004266.1:0-16463 GCA_027257055.1 Cephalopachus bancanus | reverse complement strand
TGTAAAGCTACCCCACCCTTCAGAATTATGTATAAAAGGTGCGTGTTAGCCTGGATCGGGGCTCTCTCGTCCCTGAAGCTGCTGCATCGGCTTCAAACGTGAGTGAGCCCAGACTCGAGCCTGAATAAAGACCCTCGTGTGTTTGCATAGGAGTTGGCTCTTTGGTGGTCTCTCGGATTTTGAATGTTGGGTTTAACACAGCCCTCAATCTTTTGACCTGAATTTGGCTCTGATGAGGATTGGCTTTGTCAAACTTTAGTGATCTATGTGAACAGTACGCCCTTCTATCTCACCTGAAGAGAGAGACCATGCTCTTTGTTAGCTATCAAAGGCCCTTCCCATGTTCCCCCTTAGAACGGAAAATGGGAAACAAGAAAAATCTGGACCCCCAGAAGAAAGGGAAAAGCCTTGGGATCCACTTTTCTGTATTCCCCCGCCTTACAGTCCTCGGGAAAATCAGGAATGTGGAGGAGGGAGAATGGCCAGGAATGCAGATCCATGAGAAATTTGGGAATCAAGGCCCCCAAGCTCCTGACATATTTATTCTAACTTGAAAAGGGAATTGAAACAATGCCAAAAAGATATTGAAAGGTTTCCCTTTCCTCCTGGAGATTCAAACAAAAATTCAAAACTATTCCCCTTAAGGGAAGTTCCATTGGGGCAGATAGAAATCCGCTTTGTGAATGCCCCCTCACTAGCACAGAAGTAAGAAACTTATAAAAAGAAACGAAATCACTACTAGAGGACCCTCTAGGATTGGCTGACCAAGTTGATCAATTCTTCAGACCTAACATATATACTTAGGTAGAATTAATGTCAATTATGAATATTTTGTTTACTGGTAAGGAAAGAAGAATGATTCAATGAGCAGCCCTGTCCATCTGGGAACAGGACCATCCCTCCAGCCTCAGGTGTACAGTCTGCTGAATAGAAATATCCAAATACCAATCCTAGATGGGACAATAATAACTTGGGAGATAGGGTGAGAATGCAGGATTTAAGGGAATTAATAATTAAGGGAATTCGAGAATCTGCCCCGAGGTCTCAGAATCTTTCAAAAGCTTTTGAAATTCAGCAACATAGCTGGGCTCGGTGGCTCAGCCTGTAATCCCGTGCCTTGGGAGGCTGAGGTGAGTGAATTGCCTGAGCCCATGGGTTCAAGACCCGCCTGGGCAACTTGGTGAGACCTCATCTCTACAATAAATCAAAAAACTAGCCCGGTGTGATAGTGCATGCCTGTAGTTTCAGCTACTTGGAAGGCTGAGGTGGAAGTCTCGCCGGAGCCCAGCAGGTCGAGGCTGCGGTGGCCAGGAGCAGCCACTGCACTCCAGTCTGGGTGACAGAGTGAAACTCCAACTCAAAAAAAAAAAAGAAAGAAATTCAGTAGCATAAGGAGGAAACTCCCACCACCTTTTTACAGTGGCTCAAAGACCAGATGAGAAAATATTCTGGATTAGATCCAGAAGACCTTGTAGGACAAGGTCTATTAAAAGTTAACTTTGTAGTTGGGCTTGGTGGCTCAGCCTGTAATTCCGCACCTTTGGGAGGCTGAGGTGAGTGGATTGCCTGAGCCCGCAGGTTCAAGACCCGCCTGGGCAACTTGGCGAGACTTCATCTGTACAATAAATTAAAAAATCAGCCGGGTGTGGTAGCGCACACATGTAGTTCCATCTACTTGGAAGGCTGAGGTGAAAGGATTGCCGGAGCCCAGCAGGTCGAGGCTGCGGTGGCCGAGAGCTGCCACTGCATTCCTGTCTGGGCGACAGAGTGAGACTCCAACTCAAAACAACAACAACAACAACAACAACAAAGTTAACTTTGTTACTAAAAGTTGACCCGACATTGCTAAGAAATTACAAAAACTGGAGCCGGGAGGGGATGAAAGGCCTATTGAAGAACTACTAAGGGAGGCACAAAAGGTGTTTGTTAAACGGGATGAGGAAAGACAGAAACAAAAGTCTCAAATTACGATATGTTCTGCTGAGAAAGTGGTTGGGAGAAAGAATGAAAGGCCTCCATGGACAATATCAGGAAGTCAAAGGGGACAAATTAAAGGAAAAATCAAACCTAGGGGCAATGGAACAGAAAACTTTAATCCAAAAAGAGCCGAATGTTACCATTGTAGAAAGCCAGGACACTTCAAAAGAAACTGCCCTGAATTAAAGAGAAAGGAGGAAATAGACTCTCTCATGGCATTAGATGTAGAATAGGGGAGCCAGGGGTTCCCCTTCTCCAGTCCCCACCAGGAACCCTTGATAAATTTTTTTTTTTTTTTTTTTGAGCTGGAGTCTCACTCTGTCACCCAGACTGGAGTGCAGTGGCCGCTCCCAGCCACCGCAGCCTCGACCTGCTGGGCTCTGGCGATCCTTCCGCCTCAGCCTTCCAAGTAGCCGGAATTACAGGCATGCGCTACCATGCCCGGCTGATTTTTTGATTTACTGTAGAGATGAGGTCTCGCTGCCCAGGCGGGTCTCGAACCCGCGGGCTCAGGCAATCCACTCACCTCAGCCTCCCAAAGGCGCAGGATTACAGGCTGAGCCACTGAGCCCGGCCCTTGATAAATTTAAAGGTGGGGTTCAATGGGAAGATATTATCTTCTTTGTTGATACTGGAGCGGCACATTCCTCTCTAGTTTTCAAACCCTAAAATGTTCACTTTCCACAAGAAAAGCTTCAAGTTTCTGGAGTAAAGGAAGAGGGATTTCTGGTGTCCATATTGGAACCCATACCTATTAAAACTGAAACTGAAACGCTAATAGGGTCATTTTTATTTGTCCCAGAGGCCGGAATAAACCTTTTAGGCAGAGACCTAATTGTCACATTGGGCCTTAATGTAGGACCGGAGCAAGGTAGACTCACAGTCCGAATAGCTTACCTCATGGAAGAAGAAGAACAAAAATTTAGCCCTGGGGTATGGGTAAAGGAGGGAAATAGAGGAGGGTTACAAATCCCTCCAATTCAAATTTCTCTAAAACAGCCTGATGAAATTGTGTGTAGAAAACCATCCTATTCCCCAGGAAGGAAGAAAGGGGCTCCAACCGGTGACTGAAGGTCTCCTTAAAGATGGGATTTTGGAACCATGTATGTCACCATATAATACTCTGGTACTTCCAGTTAAAAAACCTGATGGATCATAACAGTTGGTCCAGGATTTGCGAGCCATAAATCAAATAATTCAAGGCTGACATGCCGTGGTTCCAAACACAAGTCTCTGAAATAACTATAAAATCACTTAACTATTTGGGACAACAAGGACTGAGGGTTTCTAAAAGTAAACTACAATTTGTAGAATCAAAGGTTAAATACCTCAGACTTCTCATTAGTGCAGGCAAACGGAGAATCAATCCAGAAAGAATAGTTGGAATAATTAACTACCCCAAGCCTAAAACAAAAAGGGAACTCAGGAAATTCTTAGGCCTTATAGGTTACTGCAGACTATGGATTGATTCATATGCACTCAAAACTAAAATGTTGTACTCAGAACTATTGGAGAAAGCACCAAACTCTCTCCAATGGACTAAAGAAAAAATACAGGTTTAGAAAAACTAAAGCAAGCCGGGCTCGGTGGCTCAGCCTGTAATCCCGCGCCTTTGGGAGGCTGAGGTGAGTGGATTGCCTGAGCCCGCGGGTTCGAGACCCGCTTGGGCAACTTGGCGAGACCTCACCTTTACAAAAAAATAAAAAATGAGCTGGGCGTGGTAGCGCACGCCTGTAGTTCCAGCTACTTGAAAGGCTGAGGCGAAAGGATCGCTTGAGCCCAGCAGGTCGAGGATGCGATGGCCGGGAGCGGCCACTGCACTCCAGCCTGGGTGACAGAGTGAGACTCCAACTGAAAAAAAAAAAAAAGGAAAACTAAAACAAACCTTAATAGCAGCTTCTGTTCTTGCCCTTCTCTCCTTAGAAAAACGCTTTCAGTTGTTCATTACAACTGATCAGGGAACAGCTGTTGGAGTACTTACCCAAGAAAGAGGGGGAAGAAAGCAACCTATAGCTTTTATGTCCAAATTACCAGACCCTGTGTCTAGGGGTTGACTGGAATGTGTTCAGGTCATTGCAGCAACTGCTCTGCTAATGGAAGAAAGCCATAAATTAACTTTCGGAGGAATTCTCTCAGCACCCCGCACCAGGTTCGGGCCATTCCAGAATTTTAAAATATGAGGCTATATTATTAGAAAGGGATGATCTAATGTTAATCACAGACTCTTCTGTAAATTTAGCCAACTTTCTACAGGCTGGAGAGGAAGGAAACAATGACACCTTATATCATAACTTAGATTAAAGGGGATCCTTGCTCAAACTCCTCCTCTTGAGTTTATAGTTCACCAGTTCCAGCCTGGAGATTGGGTGCTGATCAAATCCTGGAAGGAAACTAAACTCCAACCAAGTTGAGACGGACCTTATCAAGTGCTCCTGACAACCAAGATGGCTGTGTGGGCTGCTGAAAAAGGGTAGACACATCACGCTCGAGTCAAGAAATCACCAAAAGAAACTGTGGTAAAAGAGAGTACACCCAATAAATGGGAGGTCTCTCAAACTGAACCCTTAAAGTTAAAATTCAGAAAAACCTGATGTATTCCTCTGTGCCTTTTCTCATAGCACTGCCTATAGAATTTCTCATTATATGTATGTTTATTTGTTTCCTTGTTAAATGCTTATATAAGGGCCCTTTTAATCCTGAACAGTCAAGGAATTATTGTCTCCCTTAAAGGTGCTGCTAGCCTTATTTGGAATAGCAAATGGCATTTTTACCATTAATATCATCAAAACTACCTCTCCCATAACTATCAGGTTTGATTCTTGTTCTGTCTTATCCTGTGGAAGCTTTTATGATCAAAGAAAGCTTTCTGAGACGGACAGATATCTCTGCCCCCAAGTAATATTATCCTGTTCAGATACCAACATGGAGTCTTGTGCCAACATAAAGACTAGACATTCCTGCTATTCTTGGTATAATGTTCTCTGGACTACCCAATTTGAAGGATGGACAGCTCCTGAAGAAGGACTTAGCAAGGGATTGAAAGATAAGATCCAAATCACAAGAGGGTGATTGTCAACATTCTCCTAATTGTCAACATCTCCAATGTAATCAGTTACTATTAACAATAGTTCAGCCCCAAATCCTAGATAGAAAACCATCAGTAATTCAAAAATATGGGCTGGAGCAGATATATCAGGAGAAGATTCTTTGGGTATTTTTCTGATACGGCTAATTGCATCCTCACCGCCTACTAATAAAGCCCCAACTCAGAGCCCAAATCATCCACAATTTTGGAAACTAAATCCAACAAGATTTAAAAATGACCCATCTAAGGTTACCATCATAGAAGTAACACCTAAAACAAACCACAGAAATTGAAATAGGATATGGGGTTCCAAATGCCTGGGTTGAACGGATAAAATTTGCAGTATCAAGCCTTAACAAAGGTAATTGTTACGCTTGTGCTACAGGGCAGCCACAGGCTCAAGTGGTTTCATTTCCCACTAATTGGGACACAGACCCCAATGGAATGAACTGTATGTTGGCCCTATACCAAGACAAGGACACATAGGGTAAGAGACTTGGCAAAGTCTTTCCTTGCTCTACCCATGCAGAAATCAGATCCAAACGTGCATCCTTCTTTCTCTATGGGAAAGGCAAATCACCCTTTGTGTCTCTCTGGATGGGGAGAGAGTTTCACCATTGCTGTAGGACATCTGCACTCCTGCACCCATGTCCTGGATGTCTCTGAAGCAACTGAGGGCAGCTATTCAAACTTCAACATCTCCCTAACGAATGTTTGGTGGTACTGTGGTAAAAAGACCCTTAGAGCCTTGTTCCCACCCAAATGGACAGGAACCTATGCTTTGGTTCAATTGGCCATCCCATTCACCCTGGCATTTCAAAACCCACTAATGGCTACCAAGGTCAGGAGTAAATAGTCACTGCCTGTGCCACCAGTACCTGGATCGTTTGATTCCAATGTGTATCTTGATGCCATGGGAGTTCCCTGGGGAGTCCCTAATAAATTTAAAGCTTGAAATCAAATAGCAGCAGGATTTGACTTTCTCTTTTGGTGAGTAACTATAAATAAAAATGTAGATTGGATCAATTACATCTACTATAATCAGAAATTTATTAATCACACCAGGGATGCAATTAAAGGAGTAGCTGAGCAATTAGACGCTATAAGTAGAATGGCATGGGAAAATTGTATGCCACTAGATATGATGTTAGTCAAAAAAGAAGTGTGTGTCATGTTAGGGGGACAATGCTGTACATTTATCCCAAAAAATACAGCTCCTGATGGGACCATCATCAGAGCATTACAAGGACTTAGTACTCTAACCAATAAACTAGCTGAAAACTCCGGTTTTAGCAATCTTGTTACAGATTGGTTAGGTAATTGGTTTGGAAATGGAAAGGAACAATAATGTCTATATTAACTTCCCTTATAACAGTAATAGGGATATTAATTGCCTTGGGTTGCTATATAATTCCCTGTGTTAGAGGTCTGGTTCAAAAACTTACAGAGAGCCAGGATCGGCGGCTCAGCCTGTAATCCTGTGCCTTTGGGAAGCTGAGGTGAGTGGATTGCCTGACCCCGTGGGTTCGAGACTCGCCTGGGCAACTTGGCAAGACCTCATCTCTACAATAAATCAAAATGAGCCGGGCATGGTAGCACGGCGCCTGTAGTTCCAGCTACTTGGAAGGCTGAGGCGGAAGATCGCCGGACCCCAGCAGGTCGAGGCTGCGGTGGCTGGGAGCGGCCACTGCACTCCAGTCTAGGTGACAGAGTGAGACTCCAACTAAAAAAAAAAAAACAACAACAACAAAAAAAAAACTTATAGAGACAGCCATAACACAATGCCCATGAATTACACTTATGTTATGAAAACTAAATTGAATTTTGAAGAGAGTCAAAATTTACTTGACAAATTTAAAACTGATTTCATGATTAGATCTGAATCTAAATCAAATGAAAATAAAATAAAAAATACTTAAAGAAAAAGAGAGGGCCAGTCTCGGTGGCTCAGCCTGTAATCCCGCGTCTTTGGGAGGCTGAGGTGAGTGGATTGCCTGAGTCTGCGGGTTCGAGACCCACCCGGACAACTTGGCGAGACCTCATCTCCACAATAAATCAAAAAATCAGCCGGGCGTGGTAGGGTGCGCCTGTAGTTCCAGCTACTCGGAAGGCTGAGGCGGAAGGATCGCCGGAGCCCAGCAGGTCGAGGCTGCAGTGGCCGGGAGCGGCTACTGCACTCCTGTCTGGGCGACAGAGTGAGACTCCAACTTAAAAAAAAAAACAAAAAAAAAAAAAGGGGGACAATTGTAAGAAATATAATTATTTATTTTCAAAATGAACCCTGAGCCATGTTTAAATGCCTTTGCTGAGTCACTGCCTGCTTCTTTGTTCTCTTTTTCTCAGGCTTTCACTTTGGCGGGCTTTTATGTTCAGATTTTGGAGGGAACCGATCAAAATGAAATCCTGTAAACCAGTCAGCAAATAGGACATATAAATGGATTTTCTTCTTTTTTTTTTTGAATTGGAGTCTCACTGTCGCCCAGACTGGAGTGCAGTGGCCGCTCCCGGCCACCGCAGCCTCGACCTGCTGGGCTCCGGTGATCCTTCTGCCTTAGTCTTCCAAGTAGCCGGAATTACAGGCATGTGCTACCATGCCCAGCTGATTTTTTTTGATTTATTGTAGAGATGAGGCTTTGCTGCCCAGGCGGGTCTCGAACCCGCGGGCTCAGGCAATCCACACACCTCAGCCTCCCAAAGGCACGGGATTACAGGCTGAGCCACCGAGCCCGGCTATAAATGGATTTTCTAACAGCTCTAAGCCAATCATTAAGTAGGACGTGTAAATGAACTAATTACATGACCCAATTGATGTGTACCATGTAGGCAACATCCAGAAGGTTGTGACCCCTGTGGAGCCCAGCCTATGGGAGACCAGGAGAGAGACTGTAGCATTCTAGGCTACAAATATGCTAACTGTAACAGCCCCAGTGTGCCTGCCCACCAGACACCCGGTCTTGCAAGACCACCATTAAAGTCTTGTTTCTGCAGCACTCCATGTCTCCATGTCCATCCTTTGATTTTGGACAGGTGAGTTCATATCTCACAGTGGCGAGAGGATTGCCTGAGTTCACAGGTTTGAGACCAGTCTGGGCAACATGGCAAGACCTCGTCTCTACAATAAATCAGAAAAAAGCTGGGTGTAGCAGTGTGTGTCTGTAGTTTCAGCTACTTGGAAGGCTGAGACAGAAGGATCGCCTGAGCCTATCAAGTCGAGGCTGCAGTGGTGCCACTGCACTCCAGCCTGGGTGACGGAGTGAGACTCCAACTCAAAAAAAAAAAACTGGGGGTGGGATCCAATCAGAATGGTAATTCTGTAAGCCTGTCGGCAAATAGACATACAAATGAAATGATTCTGTGAGCCAATCAAAATATATCATGTAGGCATCGTGTGGGAGAGCCTGCATTTCTGCAGTATTCCTCCAATGAGGAACAAGGAGAGGGACCTGCATTTAGGGGATAAAAGTCCTGATTCTTCCTGCTTTTGAGGCAGGAGTCCCTCTGCAAAAGCAAAAATGCAGAAGCAAAAGTCAGAAAAAAGAAAATATGTTACTTTTTGTCCTTATATAAATTGCTTTAAGCTGGGCTCGGTGGCTCAGCCTGCAATCCTGCGCCTTGGGAGGCTGAGGTGAGTGGATTGACTGAACCCGTGGGTTCGAGACCCACCTGGGCAACTTGGTGAGACCTCATCTCTACAATAAATAATAAAAAAAAAATTAGGTGGGTGTGGTAGCACGCACCTGTAGTTCCAGCTGCTTGGACAGCTGAGGCAGAAGGATGGCCGGAGTCCAGCAGGTCGAGACTGAGGTGGCCAGCAGTGACCACTGCACTCCAATCTTGGCGACAGAGTGGGACTCCAACTCAAAAAAAAAAAAAAAAGTTGCTTTACTTCTTGTTTTTATATAAGTTACTTCCTGGTTCTTTGTGCTACTTTTTTGCAGGCTTTTCACTTGGGCGGGATGTTCAAACTTTTGACAGAATACAATCAGAATAATGATCTTGTAAGCCAATCAACAAATAGGACATGCAAATGAAATAAATAAAACCAATCAGTGTGTAACATGTAATGCTAACTGCAACCTCCAGTTATAAAATATCCAATCAAATGAATAATGCCAAACTATAACCTTATAAGGGAGACAAAGAGGTTACTGTTTCCTGGCAAAGTAGCCTTGGTGTCTCATCCCTGTAAAAATTTCCACTACATTTCAGTGCAGCCTGCCCACCAGACACCTGATCTTGCAAGAGAAAAGTTTTGCTTCTGCTGCACTCTGTGTCTCTCTGTCCATCCTTTGATTTTGTACAGGTGAGTTCGTTTCTCACAGCTATGCTGAAGCAAAAAGACTAAACTAAGGGTGAACTAAGTTTATTCTAGGTTTCTATAGGTACCTCCTTTCAGCATTCAACCTCAAGCAGCCATTCGCCTTTGCTTTGTTAAACTCTGGTGTGTCCACGTAGCTCTTTGAGCCATGGGCACCACGTTTTCTTAGTTTTGGCCCCCTCTCCTACCTTGAGGAGGAGACTCTCCTCTCTAATTTACTTTCTAAATAAACTATATCTTCCAGTCTAACTTTTGTGCCATTCTTTACATCTTTCACATGGCACATTACCCCCACCCCAGTGGGTCTAACCTAAGATTTGGAGGCCCCGCTGGGAAATGTATATATATTTAACCTAAAATCTTCCTGCAAGAAACTCACCTATCTATATGTAGGCTTGAAATACGTAAAAATAATTGCAATAACTTGCTTGACATAAGTAACTCCATTTTGTTTCAAATCCTCCATGTTAGCTGTCTTCCTGATCTAAAAATGACCCCCCAGTATGTGCATGTGATTGTTACAATGTTCTCATGACCACAGACCCACAGCTGCATTCCCCTGAGCTGATCACGCTGACCATTTGAAAACTCCCTAGCCACAAGTTCCGTGTAATTGTATGCCTTGTTAACTGAAATCCAAGAAATTATTCCTTTTGTTTTTAGTTCCTTGTACCCTCATCCCCTGCTATGTAGCCCACTTGTATATTTTGCCTTTATAAGCTACTCACAAATCTCATTCAGTGTCAGGAGCTTTCTTGGTGTGAACCTACTCTTGACCGTGTGCTATTAAAGGACTCAAAATTCGAACCTGGTATGCTGGCGATTCTCCTTTCTTGCAATCTGGTCATAACAAGCTGTGCTAGCTACCCTGCCTCAGTACTACCCATTCACTCGGTGGTCAGAGCTGTGGACACACAGGCTCAAGACACTCCATAAGTCAATCAGTGTTGCAAGTCATATGTAATAGTATACTTAATGACATATAAATATTATAGATTAAGCATTCCACAACACACAAAGCAACATTTAACATCAAGAGAAATGGGATAGGAAAAAGTGTTAATAAACCAGTTCAGGGAACACAATACAAACAAAAACAATGCTTTGTCCTGGCCCAGGCAGCACATGAGCATCTTGCAAGGAAGAGCCTTTGGCAACACGATGGCACGTATTTATACCAATTGACAGCAAGATGGTGTCTGTTAAGAAGGGGGCTTCAAGCTGGTGAAGTCCTGCTCTCTTTACAGCCACAAAGTCCTCTAGTGAGGACTGATAGTGGAATAGTGTGCTTGGTTATGTCCTTACCTGGCTGAATGCAGTATTTGTTGATTAGGCAAAATATCTGGTCCCTGTTGGCACAATGCTTTTTAAAATGTAGGACAGAGCCTCTTTCTAAGATGGAGTTACTTATGTCAAGAGTACTCTATACACCAAGCTTGAGGATTGTGACCTGGGAGCACAGATTCAAGTTTCCCTGAATTAGCAGTAGTTATGAAAGGAGGTACCTATAGAAACCTAGAAGAAACGTAACTTCTTCTTCTTCTTTTTTTTTGAGTTGGAGTCTCACTCTGTCACTCAGACTGGAGTGCAGTGCCGCTCCTGGCCATTGCAGCCTCGACCTGCTGGGCTCCAGTGATCCTTCTGCCTCAGCCTTCCAAGTAGCTGGAACTACAGGTGCGCACTACCACGTCCAGCTAATTTTTTATTTATTGTAGAGATGAGGTCTCGTCAAGTTGCCCAGGCAGGTCTCAAACCCGCGGGCTCAGGCAATCCACTCAGCTCGGCCTCCCAAAGTGCTGGGATTACGGACTGAGCCACCGAGCCCAGCCTTAACTTCTTCTTAGTTTAGTCTTTTTGCCTCAGCATAGCTATTAGAAAGTGTTCAGACATTCTACTGCAGGCCAAGCAGCAGACTGCCCCACCCCCTCGGCAAATCTCCATCAGATGCAAGACCAGGACAGCCCAACCTTTCAATTCATGATTTAGCATAATAATCTCTAGAAAACTTTCAGGTTCCTTGTCAAGGTGGAAGGTCAAAACCATAAAAATGATAATAAGACCACCTTTAGTCAAGGAGTTTGCGGATTGCAAATCTCTAGCAAGTCTCTTGCAAGTCTCTTGCAAATCTCCCTTTGTCTCTTCCCATCTAGCCCACCACTGAAGGCATGAGATGCTAATATCTGGTGACCTCAAGATCTAAAACTCAACTCTTTGACTACTGATCAGTATCAAAGACCCACAGCCCTGGACACTCCTTTGGGTCAAAATCCCCCTACCCAAAAGTCTTTAAATATACCCATTTTTGTGGCCCTTCCAGGTCACACTTGCCTCTGAGTGTCGGCCCCCTTTCCAATCTGTAAAAGGCGAATAATAAACTTTTTTCTACTTTCCCACTTGGTTACAAGCTTGACCAAGCACCACCTCTGGCCTACCTTGCCTCAGATAATCCCTTCAAGTTACAAGTTAGTTTTAAGTTCAAGTCTCATTGTTGCAAGGGCATGCTCACAGCCACCGCAGCCTCGACCTGCTGGGCTCAGGCAATCCTTCCACCTCAATCTTCCAAGTAGCTGGAACTATAGGTGCACACCATCATGCCTGGCTAATTTTTTTGATTTATTATAAAGACAAGGTCCTGCCAAGTTGCCCAGGCTGGTCTTGAACCCTGGGCTCAGGCAATCCTTTCGCCTCGGCCTCCCAAAGTGTCGGGATTACAGGCTTGAGCCACCACACCATGCGGGCACAAGTAGGCTTTTAAAGGAAAAGAAGAGGCAGTTCCTAAATTGCTTACCAATAATTTACATTAAAATAACATAAGCTATTAATTGACTATACATTGTTCATTGTGTCACAAATTCCAAGAACATGAAGAGAGTGAGGGAGGCAGGTAGTCAGGAACAAAGGTCTTTTTTTTAAATGTATTTATTTATTTTTGAGTTGGAGTCTCACTCTCACCCAGGCTGGAATGCAATGGCACGCTCCCGGCCACCTCAGCCTCTACCTGCTGGGCTCAGGCGATCTTTCCACCTCAGCCTTCCAAGTAGCTGAAACTATAGTTGCACACCACCATGCCTGGCTAAATTTTTTGATTTATTATAAAGATGAGATCTTGCCAAGCTGCCCAGGCTGGCCTCAAGCCCACGTTGGTCTCAAACCCATGGGTCCAGGCAATCAATCCTCTCATCCTGGCCTCCCAAAGTGCTGGGATTATAGCGTGAGCCATCACGCCTGGTCCAAAAGGCCTTTAAACAATTGCCCCACAGGTACAGGTGCTGGGAGCATGACTGAAGTCCCATACTCATGTCCCTCTGGGCCTGGTGCCTTTGGCATACCTCACATAGTTTGATTGCTCTGAGATACTTTGCTTTTCTCATCTTCTTTTGCAATCTAGAACATGTACAAAGTATTGTCCTACATATCAGCCAGATCAGGACTCTTTCAAGTAAGGTAGCTTCAGATCTGAATATAACTACCATTATAGTTAGCCTTAGCCTTTTCTGTCCCGCTAAAATTATCTTCTAAGCCATAGCTGCACTTAACATAACAACTTGAGAAATAAAAATAAAATCTTAAGCCCCCGGATGGACTGAATCCTAGCACTAACCTTCTTGGCCAAGGGGACCTCAGAAAACCTTGAAAACTGAGTTCCCGGTCATGACAGGGTGGGAGGTCATACATGCGCTATACCCTCTCCAGAAACCTGCCCTTTTGAAAAATTCCACTATTGAAATCACCTATATAAAATTACCTTCACATCCTGACCCCTGGAGGAGAGGCAAGGCTGAACAACATATTCTTTCTAAAATAATGGACCTCAAACTGCTTGAGGACAAAACTGGCTTTAATCCCCATGAACCCCACCTTTCCCCATACCTTCTCCCTAGATTACCTCCATGGCCAAGGGGTAGTACCTGATGGTCATGGGACTTGTTTTATAGATACAGTCCATTGTAAAACCTATGAATGGTATTTGAGATCTTTTTCAGAATTTATTCTCTGGTGGACCCAGGCCCAGAACACCAGGAATTTCTCTACCAATCCTCCGACCACTAGGAAGACAGTCTCAACTCACACTCTCCCCTCCACCCCCTATCATCAACCAATCAACAGCAGCTCCTATTCCTCTGCGCCTGCCCTCCCAAGTTTCCTTTGAAAATCCTATCCTCTGAATTTTCCAGGAGGCGGATTTGAGAGATTTCTCCGGTCCTCACTCAACTGCTTTATGATATGAAACTCTCCATCGTAATAGCCGTGTCAGTTTTGGTTTTTCTGGGCAGCAGGCACAGGAACCTGGTCAGGCTGTAACACCATTAGGCTTTCTTCCTTGAGGGCTTCCCTAAGGGCTAAACAGAAACCTGCTTTTTTTGAAAGACTATATCACTGATATCAACAAACTATTGGATGCCTGTCCTTGCCTTTTTACCATCAACATAGCAACTAACCAGCATTCCTTCCTGATAAGAGTATGTGGAGGATGTGCATTGAGGGATTTGGCATCCTCTGCCTCGCTTTTTGATGTCAGAAGCCTGAAAACTCCACCACTTTTGGAACATGGGACCTGTGGAGGGCAAGACGTTCAGCTGCACGTGTGCATGTTTTTCTTCTCATAAATGTTCATGACTCCTCCTATAGCTTACTAAATATGTGTATTTGGTTACCCTGTTCAGCATAAATTTCTATTTTATTCTTCTGACCCTCGAAGTGCCTATTTCTGGCTTCTGGTCTCAGGAAACTCGCTTCCCAGCCTGTCAGAATGGCCATCCTGCAGGCTGAAACCCTTGATGATAAGAAAAGCTCTTTTCCAAAGTTGTGACCTTGTCATTTCTCAGTTAAAACCCTAAAGAACATATAGGAAAATGTCTTTAATGATTATTGGTGAAAAGATTTCAAAATCTGTAAAATATTTTAAGATGTTTTATTCTTGCCAGGAGCGGTGGCTCATGCCTGTAATCCCAGCACTTTGAGAGGTGGAGGCCAGAGGATTGCCTGAGGGTTCGAGACCAGCTTGGGCAACTTGGTGAGACCTAATCTCTACAACAAATCACAAAAATTAGCTGGGCGTGGTGGCATGCGTCTGTAGTTCCAGCTACTTGGAAGACTGAGGCAGAAGGACTGCCTGAGCCCAACAGGTCAAGGCTATGGTAGCCATGAGTGTGCCACTGTACTCTAGCTTGGGCAGCAGAGTGAGACTATGACTCAGTAAAAAGAAAGAAAGAAAGAAAGAAAAAGATGGTTTATTCTGAACCAAATTTGAGGATCTAGACCTATAACATATATCCCCAAGAGGTTCTTTTTTTTTTTTTTTTTTTTTTTTACTTGGAGTCTCACTCTGTTTCCCAAGCTGTCATGCACACTCACAGTCACCCCAGCGTCAACCTGCTGGGCTCCAGTGATCCTTCTGCCTCAGCCTTCCAAGTTGCCAAAACTACAGGCACGCACTACCACACCCGATTAATTTTTTATTTATTATATAGACGAGGTCTTACCAAGTTGCCCGGGCTGGTCTCGAACCCGTGGGCTCAGGCAATCTATTCACCTCGACCTCCCAAAGTGCTGGATTATAAGCTGAGCCACTAAACCCGGCCCCCAAGAGGTTCTGAGAACATGTGCCCCCTCCCATGATTGAATGGCTTGGTAATTTATAATGTTAGGGAGGCAGAAGTTATAAAAAGCCATAAATTAATATATGCAAGATTTTCATTGGTTTGGTCTGGGAAGAAGGGACATTTCCAAGCAGGGGGTTGTACATCATAAGTAGATTCAAAAATATAGTGACTGGTAACTTGTAGTTGCCATCCAAGAAGTCTTTTGTAAAACAGTAGAGGCAATGTTTTGTTGAGATAAGAGGACAGAAAGACTCCAGATTTGCTAATATGTGGATGAAGTCCTGAGTGTGGAAGACTTCAGAGAGGATAAATAAGTGCTATACAAGGCCCACGAAGTCTGGGGGTCCCCAAGAAACAGCTTTGTGTGGCCATAAAAATACTTAGATTTCCTTTTTTATTTGTTATGTGATGTTATGCAATCGTCAGGCTGGAAAACATATTTTAGTATATAGGGTAATAAAAACCCATCTGGTGAGTCCTTGTCAGCCATGACTTCCTTTTTTTTTTTTTTTTTGAGTTGGAGTCTCACTCTGTCACCCAGACTGGAGTGCAGTGGCACACTCCCAGCCACCATAGCCTCGACCTGCTGGGCTCCAGCGATCCTTCCACCTCAGCCTTCCAAGTAGCTGTAACTACAGGTACACGCTACCACGCCCGACTAATTTTTTTATTTGTTGTAGAAATGAGGTCTCGCCAAGTTGCCCAAGTGGGTCTCGAACCCGTGGGCTCAGGCAATCCACTCACCTCAGCCTCCCAAAGCGCGGGATTACAGACTGAGCCACCAAGCCCCACTAGCCATGACTTCCTAAGCCTCTTAGGTTAGGAATTTGGGTAAAAGAAAAAAAAAAAGATCAGGTTTAGTTTTCGTGATTTTTCCATGAGAATAAAAGGGAACAGCTGAAATTGGTCCAGTAAAAATGTTACAGCAGCTGCAGCAACTCACCAGGAACAAGAATGAACGCACTCAGAACAGGCACCAAAGACTGAGAGGAGAATCGAAGGTGTTTATTCTGGAAGTCTCACGTGGAGTATCTTCCCAAAACCTGAGCCCTGACCTTCAGTTTCAAGCTGTTTTTATAGAGCTTTTTGTGGTTACAGCATACATGGGTTTGCCATTGGTGGGTTTACAATTTTAAATTTAGGACCGGGAATGGTTACTTCCACAAGAAGCATTGAAGCAGACATCTTTATGGATATTTCCAATGAGGTGCAGTAAAGTGTGTTTACAGAAGCAGAAATTGTCGTTAAGGAAAATGGCATGCAGCTGCTCACTTAAGATCCTTGAGGTCAGCTTTCCTGATTAATCCCTGTTTTTCTGTCTCAAAGCTAGAACTCCCCAAAATATATCAGGCAACTGAGGAAAATGTCTAAAGAGAGCATTGTGAAACTGAGTTTCTCCATTCATACACAATTATTAGGGGCCAATTAGGTGGCCAGGGACCCACAGAAGACAACTCATGCAAACCCCTTTCACTGACAG
>JAPVLO010004265.1:0-16422 GCA_027257055.1 Cephalopachus bancanus | reverse complement strand
TACAAGTTTACAATCTAAGCTGTTAATTCTATACACTGAGAACCTAAAAGATGGGTCTCTTACTAGCATGATTGATAACTGTAAGCGGTGTTTTCTAAAACTAAAACAAAAAATGTTTTGGGTAGAAGAAAGCAGGGGTAAAAAGACCTCAACTTCCCTTAGACCTCAGACATTCCCAGTTCAGAGGCAGATACATTGTCAAATCAAAGTCACTACTTGAATCAAATTTTCATACATAGTTTGTGTGGAGTTAGAGGACACACTTCTGTTCTCTAACAGGAGGTGTGATGAAGACTTGAATTATTCCCAACTTTCTTATATGTAAGATCTACACTGACATTTGTAGAGGAAAACATCAATAAGTTGAGTAAAAGTTATTTCAGAGCCATGTTACATCAGTGTCTCTGGGAATTTGTAGAGAGTTATATTTCTGGACATTGTCTAGAGTGTTCTAGGAATTATAAGGAGAGCTATGGGGACAACTAAAATTATAAGAGTGGGCAATATCATGTAGATTTCTTTCTTGAATGAGCTTCCAATGACCTTTCAGTAAATACATTGAAATAGATATACAGTTAATCTATGTTTTAGGTGGAAGAACCCTGTTGGGAGCTATTCTTCAGAGTTAACACTTTTAACATGCAATCAGTTACCTTGAATCAGAGAACTAAAGGAACATTCCTAAAGATGCCCTCGAGGAAGGGTCCCTAACCCCTGGTCTGTGGCCTGTTAAGAACCAGGCGGCACAACAAGAGGTGAGTCAGCAAAGAGTGAAACTTCATCTGTGTTTACTGCTGCTCTCCATTGCTAGTCTCCTGTCAGATCAGCACTGAAAAGCCTACTTATATTTCCAACATCCTATCTTTGTAAAGCAGGGTCTTCTACAATTACATCAACCAAAATGGGATTATGGAGTAGACTGGACATAAGCAACATACTGTAGATATCACTGTCACCCATCACCCCCAGATGGAACCATCTAGTTGCAAGAAAACAAGCTCAGGGCTCCCACTGATTCTGCATTATGGTGAATTGTATAATTATTTCATTATATATTACAGTGTAATAATAATGATAATAATAATAATGTGCATGGTAAATGTAAAGTGCTTGAATCATCCCCAAACCATCCACCCCCACTCCCCAATCCATGGAAAAATTGTCTTCCATGAAACCAGTCCCTCAAGCCAAAAATACTGGAGACCACTGCCTAGGGAATTCTACTGATAGATACTCTTAGGAAATCTCACCTTGATTGGTAGAATTGATTTCCCTGTTTCACTATTATTAAACAGATTTGCCAAGATCCTCTCAGTGGAAGAATTTCTGCAAGCTGAGCCTCAGGAAAGAAAAAGAGTTGATATGCTTCTTTTATCAGCTAAATGGGTTCCTGCATAAAGCTAGGAATGTCAGAATCTAGTGTTCAATTAATACCTAAGTACTACATGATGTGACTCAAATGGAACACACAATATCTGTCTTGAACATAATCTGTATTCCTGGCAAGGCTCTAACATTGCCCAAAAGGCAGTTTTTGACTCAAGATGAAAATAGTATTTAAAAATGTTTGATGATAGGCTGAAGTAGGAATTTCTCAAAATACAGCATAAGTCTGGCTGAATTTGTTGTTTAATCAAAAAGTCTAAAATCCTACCCTATAACACTAAGATTTCCATAAGCTAAAAGAAAACACCAATGAAAAAATTCCAAGAAATATTCTGTCTTAAAACTCTATGTCACAAAGAAATACACAACCTTGACAAGTTGTCTTTAAGAATTCTGTGCCCTTTAGACCATAAACATATTAAACCCAATAGACCAAGATGGGTCAGATTTTAGGAGAATTTCTATTATTCCTAAAGAAAGCCAAGTATACTACAGAAAATTGAACTGAAGAAGCAGTCAATGGTATCCCTGAGTGAAGAGAGAATGAATACCTCAGTACATTGTCAAGGCACACATTGTACAATTTATAATAGCTTTTTAATTAAGGACAAAAGGTTCTTGAACTTCCTTTTGTCTTTCAAGATTCTGATAACTTTGTCTATTGCTGTGTTCACTGAAGCTCTTGCCAATAAGTAAGTTTAGCCAAAGTGTCAACTTTGTGAGGCCAATGATATTTTTGATTCAAAGTTTTAAAACAAACAATGTTGTTGTTTCTTTTGTTTTTTGTTTTGAGTTAGTGTCTCACTCTGTCACCCAGGTTGGAGGGCAGTGGTATGCTCCTGGCCACTGCAGCCTTGAGCTGTTAGGCTCAGGCTATTCTTCCACTTCAGCCTTCCAAGTAACCAGAACTATAGGCACGCACCTCCATGCCCAGCTAATTTTTGATTTATTATAGAGATGAGGTCTCGCCAAGTTGCCCAGGTGGGTCTCAAACCCACGGGCTTAGGCAACCCACTCACCTCGGCCTCCCAAAGCACTGAGATTACAGGCTGAGCCACCGATCCTGGCCAACAATGCTTTTAAGACATACACAGAACTTTCCTACCTGAGAGTTGGGTTGTTTGTACTACCAATGAAATCAAAGAATTGCAGGTATTATCAATATCTTTTTAAACATTTCTGGAAATATACTTAATACACACTTCACATGAGGTATATACTCAATATTTATTGTATACTTACTTCCTGCTGTGCACTAGACTAAGTGTATGGGTGATGGTAAAAACATGAATAAGATGGAATCTCTACCCTATTGTCTAATAGGAGAGACAAAATATGTACCCAAAGACTCTTCTATGAGGTAAAAAGTGAGGTATAGATGAAGTGGTTGGGTAGGTTGTAAGAGAACTGACATTTGTTGATCACATTCTCTGTGGTAGGCACTTTTGCACACTATTTTAGTTAATCTTTGTGTTACAAACCTATTACATAGCTATTGTTCTGGTCACTTTATAGTTAAGTTGCTCAAAGCCACCTGGCTGGTAAAATTCAGAGTTGAGCTTCACACCAGAATGCAAGCTCCAATGCCAGAACATAAATAATTGTCCTTGCCCTTTTTGTCTCTGAAGTCTCTGGCCTCTTGTTTTTGTACCTTCAATTAGATAACCCTGGTATTCTCTCCCCACCCCAATCTCTATTAGACTTTCAGTAGTAGGAAGCAAGTGGTGAGCTTTGAAGTGATGCATACTAAACTGATATTCTTAGCTTTGCCTCTGTCTGGTTGCATGATCTTGATTTCACAGAGATCATGGTAGAATTCATAGTAAAGTGGCATTTACTCATAGCCTTACCTAGCTGTTAAGGATTTAAAATACAAAGATGGGGAGGAAAATAATAGGGATAAGGAAGGTACTTTAGAAATATAACCCATAAGTTTTGGAGACTGGTTGACTTTATAGTGGAGGGAGAAATGAAGGAAGGGAAATGAGTTAGCATATCTCCAAGACTTGAAGCATAGGTGAGTGGTGGCAGAAATAGAAAACATGTAAGAGTAACAAGTTTAAGATGCAGGAAAGAAGATAATGATAGTATTTTTATTTAACATGTTGAGTTAGAGGCACCAGTAATTTTTTAAGGTGAAAACATCTAACAAGCATTAGAAATTAGATTAATTTAGATGGTTATAAAGATGTGAATAATACACAATGGGGACACCAATAAGGGGGGAGGTGAAGAAGGGTTGGTTTTCAGAAATTACCTATTAGGTACAAAGTTCACTATCTGGAAAGTGGGCCACCTGAGCCCCAATCACCACCACTACACAATATGTTCATGCAAAAAATATGCACATGCACCTCCTGAATCTAAGATAAAGATGAAAAAAGAAATTAGACCAGCTTAATTAAAAAAACAATATGTTACCTACCACAAGGAATCTCATGTCTTAACCAATCTAAAAGGAACTTAAAGGACAATGCACAATTTTAGACACTAATAGAAATCCGATAATAATAGAAATCAAGATATTCTTGATCTTTTGGAGTCCTCAAATCTCAAGTCTATTCTCTAAAGTTGTTCTGATCTTTAATAATATTTCCCCTAAATTTTTACCTTTACTATTAAGAGGTGTTGTTTGTTTATTCAGCCATTAAGATTTGTATACTTATATTAGTGATGCAAATAGAAATAGAAATTAGCCGATTCCAGAACCCTGGGTGTGAATATTACAGTTCTCATAGACAAGTTGAATATAAATGATTTCGCAGGTTGGAATTTCCATGTTGTTGCTTAATGTCATTGAAATAATGGTGAGAAAGGAGATATTTTGTCCCCAGGGTTGCTTTTGATTCTTCTGGGATCTATGCTCTAGATTCTTCAAACATGCATGCATGTGTGAATGCTTTCATTCAGAAAACATGTATTATGTGCCCTAGTGTATGATGGGGATATAAATATAAATGTAGTGTGTACGTATGAGGCTTTGTTGGTAATAGCATCTAGGGGAAAGCCGTACTAATTGTTAATTTGCAATTACCATTTCTGGAGACTATAAAGCTGCACTGATACATAGTAAAAATAAAACTTTAAATGGATCTACCTTTTTACCTTCCTTTAGGAAACTGAGAAAGATGCTGTTTCAAAGTGATGAATTAAGACCAAATAAGAAGTGAGGGGCATAGGTGCAAGAGACACACAGGCAGAACTAACATTAAAAGGTTGCCCGAGAAAAACAATTTGGAGAGTTACAGCAAGGCCTCCTAACTTTTGACCTACTCTTTTCACTTAAAAATCTTTTAGTAGGGTCAGAACCTTTCATTCACTGTTGAACAACTTAGAATGCAGATGCTCCTGAATAAATGGCATGGTAACTAATACCTGCCATGGAAAGCAGTGTTTGTTAGGAAGTTCAATGGGTGTCTGATGCAGAAAGTCACCTTGATGAAATAAAAAAAATAGAGAGAACAGATTGAGAAAGCACAGTAAAACATCATGGATTTCATGCTTTAACCAAGATACCACGTGCCTTGAAGACCAAGAATCTTTGGAGATTATTCAACACATATTGAATAGCTGGCAAATCTGTGATATAGCCCACATAAAAACAGCCTGCTTTATCCAAATTCAAAAAATATTTTTTGTTGGGAGCCGGCCATGGAGGCCCACTGAGCGTTAGGGATCAGGAAGGGCTGTTGACCCCGAGACCACTAGGATGCATTCGGGAGCTATTGACCCCATTTCCTCCCCCTTTCTACTCAGCACTAACCAGATTAAGCTCCTGTGAGCTCAAAACAAAAAAACTCTGAGACCGGGACGAACACAAGCTAACTTTAGAAGCTCATTGCTCCCATTCTCCCACAAACTGCAGTTTCGGCTTTCACACAACTTATAATTCAAACTCATGTCACATCTAAGAGTCTTAGTATTGGTCATAGGCTTCTGGGTCATGATCTTAGGATTTGTTGAAGGTGTAAATTGTAGAATATAGTTTTAGAAGACAGCCATTTTGTTGAAAGAATGTGGCTGGGTTACTTGCAGGTAGCCCACTGTGAACTTTGGACTGGGCCACATTCCAAACTTTCTGGGATGGGCCACTTTCGTTTGTAAAGTAAATACTTAAGCTTCTATAGAATTGTTTAACTTGGCATAAATCAATCAGTTTAGGATGAAAAAGGTTTATAGAATATATCAGTGACAGATTAGGTTATCCTTTGTTATGGGATTTTAAGATTATCATATGAAAAGGGTTTAAAGGCAATCATTGATTAAGTTTTCACGGATTAAGGTTTCTGGTGGGTGGGGGATGCCCCTCCCACATCTGACTTTGTGTATATAAAAGACCCGTTGTAATTCCCAATAACACTCATTCGCTTCTGCACTAGACTGGAATCCAGTCTCTTTCTTTCTCTCTTCTTCCCCCCAATAGCTGACGCCGTCTCCTCCTTGGTATACCCTGAACCCTGCTGGAGCTGGTCTCCAGCAAGTGGCGCCCAATGTGGGGCCTCAAGGTAAGCTTTCTTTTTCTTTTTTGGGATGGATAGGACCCCTCTGTAGAGACAGGCAGAGCAAGGAAGGGTCAGCAGTTTAAGAGCCATGGCAGAATCATGGGCCAGAGTGAGTTTGTTCATAAGTATTCTGATGTCTATTAGTATTTTGCACATATTGTCCAATAGAGGAACCGGTTGTCTTGACTCTTGCATTTTGTACGCCTTAGCTTTATGCATAATTTGTGCAGGGAATGCAAAATGGTAACAATAGATCAAGAAACAGCTCGGTTTTAACTTGTTATAACTGTGGGCAGCCTGGCCATATTAGTAGGAACTGCCTAGCTAAGCAAGGGTTTCAGGAAGCTCTGATGCCACAGCCTAATGAGAGCTCTTGACCAAAGTCTCTGTGTCCCAAGTGTCAGAAAGGATTTCATTGGGCTAGGGATTGCAAATCCAAATTTCATAAAAATGGCACTCTGTTAACTAAACAACAATCTATGATGCTGATTCCGGGAAATGGACAGAGGGGCCAGCCCCAGCCCCAAGTAACAATAGGGGCAGCTTCCAGCACGAACCCATTTGTTCCCTTTGTCCCATCTCAGAACTCATCAGAGCCACCCCAGGGAGCACAGGACTGGACCTCCATCTCCACCACAAGAATATTAACTCCAGATGTTCCAGTTACCCTAATTCCAACAGGAGTGAAGGGCCCTCTCCCGGATGTAATAGTGGGTATAATATTAGGAAGAAATTCCTTGTCTCTACAAGGAGTTTCTGTGATTCCTGGAGTGGTGGACTCTGACTACACAGAGGAAATCCAGGTCCTTGTTGCTCCCCCTAGCAAAACTGTACAAATTTATGATGGTCAAAGAATAGCTCAGTTACTACTCTTACCCTATCATAGAATGGGCAAGTCTGTAACCGATAAGCCCAGGGGTGACTCTGGATTTGGCTCAAGCAATTTTGCTTTCTGGGTTCAGGAAATTACTAACTTCAGACCTCTAAAAGATTTATATATTCAGGGAGTTAAAATTAAAGGTCTGCTAGATACAGGGGCTGTTGTTTCTTGTATTGCTGGGAAAGACTGGCTGTCTTCCTGGCCAACACAAGCAGTCCCATCAGGACTCATTGGTATTGGTCAAGCACCCTCTGTAGCCAAAAGTTCTCAAATCTTAAATTGGACAGATAATGAAACTTCGGGAACCTTTTGTCCCTACATCATTCCTTCCATCCCCATTACACTTTGGGGACGCGATATTCTTGCTCAAATGGGCATGCTTCTATATAGTCCAGATGACAGGGTGTCAGTGCAAATGCTAAAAATAGGATGTGATCCCTTAAAGGGACTTGGAAGGAACAGACAGGGCATAAAAGGACCTATTCAGGTTATAGAGAAGAAAGACCAGTCTGGTATTGGCTTTTCAAATTTGTCCTAGGGGCCATTGTTCCTGAGGCTGCTGATCCCATTACCTGGAAAGATGATAAACCAGTTTGAGTGGAACAATGGCCCATGCCCTCGGAGAAACTTAAGACAGTAAGAAAATTAGTTCAACAGCATTTGGAGGCTGGCCATATAGAGTCTTCTACCAGTCCTTGGAATACTCCTATATTTGTTATAAAAAAGAAATCTGGAAAATGGAGACTTTTACAGGATCTAAGAGCCATTAATGCCACCATGGAGGCTATGGGTGCATTGCAGCCTAGGCTTCCATCTCCGGTTGCTATTCCTGCTGATTATAACATCATAGTTATTGATCTACAGGATTGCTTTTTTTCTATACCTTTAAGTTCTCAAGACTGTAAAAGATTTGCATTTAGTTTACCTTCTCATAATTTAAAGCAGCCATTCCAGAGATATCAATGGAAGGTCCTGCCACAAGGTATGAAAAACAGCCCTACCTTGTGCCAGAGGTTTGTAGATGCAGCCTTGCAGGATATAAGAAACAAATATCCTAATCTTTATTTAATTCATTACATGGATGATATTTTATTGGCTCATGCAGATCGTGCTCACTTGCATAACATTTTGAATGAAACAGTAACAGCATTGGCTAATTGTGGTTTGAAAATTTCTTCTGAAAAAATTCAAACCAACCCGCCCTTTACTTATCTTGGTCAAGTGTTAAACACTCAAACTGTGAGTCATCAACCTCTACAATTAAGGAAAAATCATTTGGTTACCTTAAATGATTTTCAAAAATTATTAGAAGATATTAATTGGCTAAGACCTTATTTACATGTCACTACTGCAGATTTAAAGCCTCTTTTTGATATACTGCAGGGGGATCCCTCCCCACTTCTAAAGGAGTCTTAACACCAAAGGCAAAAGAGGCCTTAACTCTCGTGGAAAAGGCCATTGAGTCCCAAAGAGTGAAAAGGGTAAGTTATGATATACCATGGGAATTAATTGTGTTGGCTATTTCTCATACCCCAACAGTGTGCTTCTGGCAGGAAGGACCTATGGAATGATTACATTTACCGGTTTCCTCTAAAAAAGTTTTAGCATCTTATCTGTACTTAGTAGCTTTACTAATAATCAAAGGAAGACAGAGAAGCATGGAATTGTTTGGAAAAGATGTGGATAATATCATCATCCCATATGACAAAACTCAGTTTTAAACCTTGTTGCAAACTAATAATGATTGACAAGTGGCTTTGATTGATTTTAGAGGACAAATTTTGTTTCATTTGCCTAGAAATCCATTGTTGCAGTTTGTGAAATGTAATCCTATAATTATTCCTCATGCATGTTCCTTAGTCCCCCTCGAGGGAGCAGTATTGGTTTTTACTGATGGCTCTTCTAATGGTAAAGCAATGGCAGTAATTAATGAGAAACCTCATGTTTTAAGTACTTCAGAGACTTCAGCACAAAAAACAGAATTAAGAGCTGTCTTATATGCCTTTACAGCTCTAAAAGACAAGAGATTTAACTTGTATACTGATTTTCGTTATGTTCAAGGGCTGTTTCCTCATATTGAGACAGCAACTATTCCTGTTAGTAAAACCACAATTTTGGAATTGCTTATACAACTGCAACAATTGATTCATGTTAGAAAAGAGCAATTTTTCATTGGCCATGTCAGATCTCATTCTGGCCTTCTGGGACCTCTACATGAGGGTAATCAAATTGGCTAATAATTTAACAAAACCTGCCATCTATGCAACTTTGGAGACAGAGGCAGTCACTCAAGCTCAACTATCTCATAATATTCATCATCAAAATGCTACTGCTTTATGTTATGAATTTCAGATACCTAGGGAAGCAGCAAGGCAGATTGTCAAGAATTGTCCAGCATGTCCTACTTTTGTTAATGTTCCAGCAGGAGTTAATCCACGAGGATTAAAACCTAATGTATTATGGCAAATGGATGTTACTCATGTACCTACATTTGGAAAATTGTCTTATGTGCATGTTACTGTGGATACGTTTTCTCATGTTATTTTAGCCTCAACAAGAACTGGAGAAGCTTACAAGGACATGGTGCAACATTTATTTTTTTGTTTCTCACAATTAAGTATGCCAAAACAACTTAAGACTGACAATGGCCCTGCATATACATCAAAATCTTTTCAACAGTTTTGTTCTCAATTTTTTTTTTTTTTTTTTGTTGGAGTCTCACTCGGTCGCCCAGACTGGAGTGCAGCAGCCGCTCCCGGCCACTGCAGGCTCGCCTGCTGGGCTCTGGTGATCCTTCCGCCTCAGCCTTCCGAGTAGCCGGAATTACAGGCATGCGCTACCACGCCTGGCTGATTTTTTGATTTATTGTAGAGATGAGGTCTCGCTGCCCAGGCGGGTCTTGAACCCGCGGGCTCAGGCAATTCACTCACCTCAGCCTCCCAAAGGCGCGGGATTACAGGCTGAGCCACTGAGCCTGGCTTTTGTTCTCAATTTAATATTTTTCATTCTACAGGAATTCCTTATAACCCGCAGGGTCAAGCTATAGTTGAAAGAGCCCATCAAACTTTAAAAAATCAAATACATAAATTACAAGAGGAGTTTAGGTATAGTTCTCCTCATCATGTTTTTTAAAACATGCTTTATTTGTTATAAACCATTTAAATTTGGATTCTTCAGGCAATTCAGCTATGGCTAGACACTGGAACCCAGAAGGAAATGTTAAACCTATGGTAAAATGGAAGGATTTTCTCACAGGCCAATGGAGAGGGGCCCGATATATTACTAACCAGTGGGAGAGAATATGCTTGCATATTTCCACAGGATGCGTCAACTCCTGTTTGGATTCCTGATCAATTAATTCGAAATGCCCCTGCTAACACAAAGACTGAGACGGGTGGCATGAATCTTGTTGAATCAAAGGAATAGACCAGAGAAAAATATAAACAAAATAAGGACTTTCACTTCCTTTGTCCTCTCCTATTCCTCCTACAACTCAAATTCCTGCCTTCTACTCTTGTTTCTTGTAATCTGTTCTATGAGTCCCTTCGCCTTTATTTGGGAAGGAAGGGCAGGTGTCTACGGCCGTGGTGCCTAGCGGTGACTTTCAGTCTTTCTCTTTTACCTTCGGAGAAGGGGTGGGTGCCAAAGACCATGGCACCTACCCCCAACCTCCAGACTTCTCACCCCTCCCACATGTCTCTTCTCAAGGGGTGGCTCGGACAAAAGGATGTTAAAAATTCTTCTTTGTTGTCTTCTTATGATAAATTTCTCTGAAGTTCAACTTTCCCAGATGGAAGTAAAGGAATCATATAAATGAATCCTGTTAGCTAACTGCAAAATAGGTGTTAATAAGCAGACTAGACTGGAAGGACAAGTTCTTTTGGATGTATTTTATCTCTCAGTCAGCATTGGCACAAACTCCAAAAATTAGAAAAGGACCCCAAACTCCTCAACTATAACTATTGGGCACAACCTTTAAAGTTTTTAACAACTGGGAGGAGAAAAGAATGCTGGACCAAAAACATAAGATAAACTTACTGCGTGTAGTCCGAGACATAAAAACTCTGAGACTGGGATGAACACAAGCTAACTTCAGAAGCTCATTGCTCCCATTCTTCCGCAAACTGCAGTTTTGGCTTTCACACAACTTATAATTCAAACTCGTGTCACATCTAAGAGCCTTAGTATTGGTCACAGGCTTCTGGGTTATGATCTTAGGATTTGTTGAAGGTGTAAATTGTAGAATATAGTTTTAGAAGACAGCCATTTTGTTGAAAGAATGTGACTGGGTTACTTGCAGGTAGCCCACTGTGAACTTTGGACTGGGCCACATTCCAAACTTTCTGGGATGGGCCACTTTCGTTTGTAAAGTAAATACTTAAGCTTCTATAGAATTGTTTAACTTGGCATAAATCAATCAGTTTAGGATGAAAAAGGTTTATAGAATATATCAGTGACAGATTAGGTTATCCTTTGTTATGGGATTTTAAGATTATCATATGAAAAGGGTTTAAAGGCAATCATTGATTAAGTTTTCATGGATTAAGGTTTCTGGTGGGTAGGGGACGCCCTTCCCACATCTGATTTTGTGTATAAAAGACCCGTTGTAATTCCCAATAACACTCATTCGCTTCTGCACTAGACTGGAATCCAGTCTCTTTCTTTCTCTCTTCTTCCCCCCAATCGCTGACACCATCTCCACTTCTGGGGTACCCTGAACCCAGCTGGAGCTGGTCTCTGGCAACTTTTACCCCAAATAAGTATGTACCAATATACCCATCTCGGAATTTATTAATCAATTTACAGCTTCCTGACTCCTCTATCCAAAGCATATCTTCTATTTCCTAGTATTGATGCAAATCAAGTCAGAATCAGAAAATTGCTTTTTGAGATAGTTTCTGATACTGAAAGATGACATAAGATGGTTTTGAGGGATATTTCATTATGTTAGAGGTAATAAATTTGTTCCCATTGTACCCTAGAGAACAGTCTTCTAGTGGCCATATTATGTTTAGCTAAAACAGTAATTCTATTAAAAGACAGAAATGGAGACAAACAGTTATTTCTCAGGTTTACTTCTCTTGAGAGGTGGAAGTCATTATTTGGTTTTTTTCTTTTAATTATTTTAATTTTAATGATGTGGGGTACAATTCAGGGTAAGGTATACAAACGTTCATTATGCAGGTACTTGTTGAGGAGGTATGCCCCTCCCCTTTCCCAGGCATATTTCCACTACTGCCAAACCCGCTTCCCTGCCCCCTCCTGGCAGTTTCCAGCTATTGCCAATCATTTTCTTATAGTATTACAATAACTGTTCAAGGTCCACTTATGAGTAAGAACATGTGATATTCAGTTTTTTGTTTCTGTGAAAGATGACTCAGTATTATAAGCTCTAAGTCCACCCAGTTTGCTATGAAGGTTATGATTTTGTTCTTTATGACTGCATAATATTCCATCATGTATATGTACATTTTTTTAATAGAGTCCTCTTACTTACCTCTACTTTTCTCAGATACAGTTTCAACCTCTTTTATAGGTAATAACTCCTAGCTTAAAACAATCCTATTTCAGAAGGGTGTCTTTAGTGCCTTCTAAGAAGGCCTCTAAGAAGATAGAAATCACTTGTAAGGTAACTTAGAGGAATTAGGAATACAAGAAAAGGGAGTGTCCTTTTCTTGACCTTTTATTCATCTCATTTTTCTTCAAAAATCCATAGAAAACAATGGTTGACTATTATTACTGTTGCATTTAATCATTTTATTTCTGCTATATAGGAATTAAAGAAACAGATTTAAGAGTTTCCTAGCTTCTTAAGAAACATAGCTTGATTCCCCTAATTTTATGTGTTTGTTCTCTTTCCATCTCTCAAACAAAGAGAAAGTAGGGACACGTGTTCTTAGCTGTAATACTACCCCATCTACTTGATCCTGATTCTTCCACTGCACCCCTAAATCTTACCACTACTCCCGCCAGATCTTCAATACTCAGAGCTAAGAAATTCAGGCCCAGACTGGCCCAAGCTCTGGCATCAACCATGTTCTTTTTTAAATTTTATTTTACTTTATTTTATATTTTATTTTAAAGATGTGAGGTACAATTTAGGATCAAGTATACAAGTGGTCATCATACAGGTAAAGTTTGGGCCTCCCTTTGGTTCCCATTTTGCCAAGCTTTGAGATAAGATATAATTATTCATGTCATGTACCTCACCCTACCCTGGCAGTATTCTGCTACTGTGAATCCCTTTCTTATAGCATTATAGTAAATGTTCAGTGTTTGTTTATGGTGAAAGCACATGGTACTCAGTACTTTGTTTCTGAGATAGATCACTGAGTATTATAGATGCTAAATACATCCAAGTTGCTGTGGAGTCCATATGTTTGTCCTTCTTTATGGCCGCATAATATTCCACCATGTATATGTACAACATTTTTTTTATCCAGTCAAATCAATGGGCAGCACAGTTGGTTCCACATTTTTGCAATTGCAAATAGTGCTGCAGTAAACATAACTGTGCAGGTTTCTTTATTTATAGAATGATTTAAGTTCTTCTGGGTATATTCCCAGAAGAGGAATTGCTGAATCATATGCAAGGTCAATTTCTAGTTCTTTTAGGAATTGTCACACTGTTTTCCATAGACGTTGAATTAGTTTGCATTCCCACCAACAGTATAGAACCATTCCCTTTTCTCTGCATCCTCACCAGCATCTGTTGTTTTTTGTTTTGTTAATGATGGCCATCTTTACTGGAGTTAGTAGGTATCTCAAAGTGATTTTTTGATTTGCATTTCTCTGATGATTAGTGAGACTGAGTATTTTTCATGTGTCTGTTGGCTGCTTGTAAGTCTTCTTTTGAGAAGTATCTACTCAAGTTTTTTGCCCATTTTTTAATAGGGCTGTTTGTATCTTTCATTTCAGCATGTTTGAGTTCCTTGTAGATCCTGGATGCTAGGTCTTTGTCAGATATGCAGTTGACAAATATTTTGTCCCATTCTGTGGTCTGTCTGACCACTCTCTTGATGGTTTATTTTGCTTTGCAAAAGGTTTTCAGTTTGATGATGTCACACTTGTCTGTTTTACCTCTTATGGCATGGGCTTTTAGGGTTTTGATCAGGAATTGGTTGCCTATTCCAATTTCTGTAAGTCTCCTGCATTTTCTAAGATCCTTAAAGTTTGGGGTTTTACATTGAGGTTTTTGATCTATTTGGAGTTGATTTTTGTGTATGGTGGTAGGAAGAGGTCCTGTTTCATTCTTCTTCACGTGGACAGCCCATTTTCCCAGCACCATTTACTGAATAGGTTCTCTTCTCCCCAATGATTGTTGGTGGAAACTTTGTTGAAGATGAGTTGGTTGAGAAAATGAGATTTTGCTTTCAGAACCTCTCTATTTGTTCCCTTGGCCTATATGCCTGTTCCTATACCAGTACCAGGTTGTTTTGATTATTGCAGCCTTATAGTAAAGTTTAAAGTAGGATACCTCCAGTTTTGTTTCTTTTGCTAAGGATTGTTTTGGTTATTATGTTTCCTTTATGTTTCCATATGAATTTCTGTATTGTTACTTCCAGGTCTGAGAAGAAAGGCTTGTAATTTAATGTTAATGGGTATAGCATTGAATCTGTAGATTGCCTTTGGTAGAATGGATATCTTAACAATGTGGTTTCTTCCAATACATGGAATATTTTTCCATTTATTTGTGTCATCTTTGACTTATTTGAGCAGGGTTTTATAGTTTTTGTTGTAAAGGTCTTTCACTTCTCTGGTTAGGAAGATACTGAAGTATTTCATTTTTGTGCGTGTGGCTATTGTGAATGGAACTGTGCTTTTTATTTGGTTCTCTGCCACTTTGTTGTTGGTGTATAAGAATGTGACTGTCTTTTGCACATTGACTTTGTACATTAGACCTTGCCAAAGCCCTCTATCAGTGAAAGAAGATTTTTGACAGATTCTCTTGGAGTTTCAAGGTATAGGATCATATATTCAGCAAGGAGGGATAACTTGACTTCTTTTCCAATTTGGATCCCCTGATTTCCTTCTTTTGTCTGATTGCTCTAGCTAGGACTTCCAACACTATGTTGAACAGGAGGGGTGAGAGTGGGCAGCCTTGTCTTGTTCTGGTTTTCAGGGCAAATGATTCCATTTTCTGTCTGTTTAGCAATATATTGGTTGTGGGCTTATCACACATGGCTCATACTATTTCTATTTTGAGGTATGTATCCTCTATGCCTAGGTGTTCAAGGGTTTTCATCAAGAATGCTGGAATGCTGTATTTTATTGAAAGCTTTTTTTTTGCATCTTATGATATAGCCATGTGCTTCTTGGTTTTACATCTGTTGATGTATTTAATTACACTTATGGTCTTGCAGATGATAAACCAGTCCTGCATCCTGGGTATGACGCCTACTTGATCATGGTGGATGATTTTTAAGATGTGTTATTGGATCCAATTTACTAGAATCTTGTTGAGAATTTTTGCATGTATGTTCATCAGAGATATTGGCCTGTAGTTCTCTTTCTTTGTTTGATCTTTGCCCAATGTGGGTATCAATGTGATATTAGCTTTAAAAAATTATTTGGGAAGAGTTCTGTCTTTCTAGATTGCCTAGAATATTTTCAATAGGATTGGTATCAGCTCCTCCCTGAATGTTTTGTATAATTCCACTGGAAACCCATCTGGTCCAGAGCTTCTTTTTGTAGGTAGTTTTCTTATGAAATAGTCAATTTCCTGGATTGGTTTTGGTCTATTTAGAATCTCAACTTCTTCTTGTTTCAACCTTTGGAAGTGGTGTGAAAAAAGAAAAAAGAAAGCCCTCCATTTTTTTTTTTTTTTTTTTGAGTTGGAATCTCACTCCGTCGCCCAGACTGGAGTGCAGTGGCTGCTTCCAGCCACCGCAGCCTCGACCTGCTGGGCTCTGGCGATCCTTCCACCTCAGCCTTCCAAGTAGCCAGAATTACAGGCATGCGCTACCATGCCTGGCTGATTTTTTGATTTATTGTAGAGATGAGGTCTCGCCTGCCCAGGCAGGTCTCAAACCCACTGGCTCAGAAAATTCACTCACCTCAGCCTCCCAAAGGCACGGGATTACAGGCTTAGCCACCGGCTAAGCCCTCCATTTCAATTAGGTTTTCAAGTTTGTTTCAATATAGATGTGCATAGTAATCTCTGGTAATCTTTTATATTTCTTCAGGGTCAGTTGTGATTTGATCTTTTGCACTTCTGATTGTGTTTACCTGTGCTTTTTCTTGGTCATTCTGGCTAGGGGTCCTTCAATCTTTTTTGTCCTTTCAAAGAACTAGCTTTTTGTTTTGCTGATTTTTTTTTGTGGCATTATTTTCTTCTGTGTCCCATATTTGAGCTTTTACTTTGGCAATCTGGACACTTCTGCTGCAGTTAGGGTTGTTGTGGTCTTGCTTTTCCTGTTCCCTTAGGTGATTTGTTAGGCTGTTAACTTGTTCTCTTTCGATTGTGTTGATGTGAGTTCATAGAGATAGAAGTTCCCTACTTAGCACTGATTTCATGGCATCCCAGAGGTTTCTGTAAGATGTTTCTTCATTTTTATTTGTTTCTAGGAATCTTTTCATTCCTGTTTTGACTTCTGTGTTCACCTGGGAGTTGATCAGCATTGTGTTGTTTGGTGTCCATGTCTTTGTGGGTTG
>JAPVLO010004264.1:0-33687 GCA_027257055.1 Cephalopachus bancanus | reverse complement strand
CACGCAGCCTCGACCTGCTGGGCTCGGCGATCCTTCCGCCTCAGCCTTCCAAGTACCGGAATTACAGGCATGTGCTACCACGCCCAGCTGATTTTTTTTTTTGATTTATTGTAGAGATGAGGTCTCGCTGCCCAGGAGGGTCTCGAACCCGCAGGCTCAGGCAATCCACTCACCTCAGCCTCCCAAAAGCGTGGGATTACAGGCTGAGCCACCGAGCCCAGCTCAGGTATTTTTTTAAATAAAAATTTTTTTATTTCTATATACTAAAGTTATCCCAATTTTAAGTATTTTTATTTTTATGGAAATATCTTATTTAATCTAAGTAATTAAAATACAATAGACTATATGAATTGAAAAGGAGCAATTTAAAAAATTCCATTGTATTAATTTATCTCCACCATTTTTATTGTTTACTTTATAATGTACAGATTGGCTTATTTAGTGTGGTTTAAATATTCTTTTTTAATGCCTTGCGAGTTATGGAATAGTCTTCTTAAAATGTGAAGAAATGGAACATTCCTCCTATTGTTTGAATGCTTGTGTCTCCTCTAAAATTCACGTTGAAACTTAATCCTTATTGTGGTGTTATTAAGAGGTGAAACTCATTGTACATGACAAAATTATGAGGTTTTGTCATCATGAATGGATGTGTGCCTTTAAAAAGTGCTGGAGGGAAAAAACATTCACTTTTTTCTCCCTTCTGCCTTTAATCATGACTTTAGTAACAAGCATAATCTTGAAAACAGATCTCAGCAGACACTAAACTAGCATGATTATTAATCTTGCACTTTCCAGCCCAGAGATCTAAGAAAAATAAATTTCTATTCTTTTCAAATTGCCTGTTACATGCCATTTTGATATAACAGCACAAATAAACTAGAGCACAATCCCCTTTGATTTATTGATTATGCAACTGCGAATCCCTCTTTTGCGCAAATGTGATAATGTTCAGGTCCCGCAGTTGAGTGAAAACATGGGGTATTCAATTCTTTGTTTCTGTCTTTGATAACTGAATATGATGGTCTTCAATTCCTTCCAATTTGCTTCGAAGTCCATGATATTGTTCTTCTTAATGACTGCATAATACTCCATTGTGTATATGTACCAAATTTTCTTTTCCAGGCCATTTTCAATGGGCAGTAAAATTGCTTCCATGTTTTGCTACTGTGAATAGGGTGGGGGAAAAAAAAAAGCATATGTATACAGGTTTATTTTTTTTAATTTTCTTGTAGAATAATTTATATTCCTCCACGTATATCCCAGAAGGGGGATTGCTGGATTGTAAGGATGGTCAATTTTTAGTTCTACTAGAAATCGACACACTGCTTTTCATAGAGGTTGAAATGGCTTGCACTACCAATAGTGTAGAGGCATTTACTTTTCTCCACAATTACACCTGCATATGTTGTTTTTTTAAATTATGAATAATGACCATCTTTACTGGAGTTAGGTGGGATCTCATTATACTTTTGATTTTCATTTATCTGATGATGAGTGAGGCTGGGAATTGATTTTAATGTATCTACTGGCTGTGTGTATATCTTCTTTTGACAAGAGTTCTCGTGTCCTTTACCCACTTTTTATTAGGTTATTTTTTTTCCATTCTGCTCCTTTGAGTTCCTTGTAGATGCTGATAGGTAGTGGTCCAGTTTCACTCTTTTGCATGTTGGTCAGCCAGAAATCTGGCAAAGACCCAACAAGGAAAGATAACAATCACCTTGATGAACATAGAAACAAATTCTAAGCAAGATTCTAGGAAATCATATTCAACATCACATCTCAAGAATCCTCCACAATGATGAAATGAGCTTCATTCAAGGGATGCAGGGTGGTTCAACACTTGCAAGACCATAAATGTAATTCAGCACATTACCAGAAGTAAAGCCAAGAGCCACATGATTATATCATTGGATGCTAAAGTAGCATGCGACAAAATCCAACATCCCTTCTTGATAAAAACCCTCAAGCACCTAGACGTAGAAGATACATTTCTCAAAACAGTAAGAGCCATCCAAAATAAGCCCACTGCCAACATATTTCTCAATGGACAGAAACTAGAAACATTCTTCTTTAAAATAAGATGAAGAATCGGATACCCCTCTCACTTCTCCTGTTCAACACAGTGCTGGAATTCCTCATGAGAGCAATCAGGCAAGAAAAGGAAATTAGGGATATCTGAATAGGAAAAGAGAAAGTTAAGATATCCCTCTTTGTGGATACTACTATTCTTTACTTTGAAAACCCCAGAGAGTCTTTCAAAAACCGTCTTGCACTGATAGTCAACTTTGGTGAATCTTGGGGTACAAAATCAATGTACAAATACCATCTCATTTCTATACACCAGCCATAGGCAGACAGGCAACCAAATAAAAGGCACTATCCCATTCACAATAGCCACAATAAAAATGAAATACCTTGGCATCCATTTAATCAAAAAATGAAAGAGCTTTTCAATGAGAACTACAAAACAATGTTCAATAATTCAAGGATGACACAAGCAGATGGAAAAATATTCCATGCTCATTGATTGGAAGAATCAGTATTGACAAGATATCCTTATTACATAAGGCAATCTACAGATTCAATTCAATGCCCATCAGATTACCAATATAATTTTCTCAGAACTAAAGATTATGATGCAGAAATTCATATGGAAACCAAAAAAGAGCACAAGCCGTCACAAGTTTACTGGCAGCTGGGCCCACCTTGTCTGTTCCCTTCATCAAGAAAGGAGCATATCAGCTACTGCTTTGTGGTCGTCTTGAATCCTTAAAAATTTGAAAAATAAGTAATTTGCCATCATACTAAAAGTATATTTTTAACTTTCATTGACTTTGAAACCACCCTACACACTTAGGATACTATGTATATATGTATTGTCATTATTGAAATAGTCATAGTAATATCTATTTAGATTATATATGTATATATGTACACATATACATTTTTATGTCATATTGAATACATATGCACACCTGTTGCTTTGTGTAATTTTTGCCTTGTTCATACTTTTGTAATGCGTTGGTAAAAGCATAGAGTTCATTAAAGTAAAATTCTAGTACCATAAAAACCTATGTTGTTACATATTAAAAATACATGACAGGTAGTAATTTGCTGCATAATGATATTTTTTATCAGTGTTGGACTTCTTATACAATTGTTGTGACATACGCTTATAATGGATCTAATTTACGTGTCTGTGACGGTGCTGGTGTAAACAAATGACTTGTGCACTCAGTTGTATAAGAGTACAGGAGGAGCCTGCCAAAAAATGGAATTTGTTTATTTGAATTTGTTTATTAAAATAGTGTATTTTAGCCGGTCTCAGTGGCTCAGCCTGTAATCCCGCGCCTTTAGGAGGCTGAGGTAAGTGGATTGCCTGAGCCCGCGGGTTCGAGACCCGCCTGGGCAGCGAGACCTCATCTCTACAATAAATCAAAAAATCAGCCGGGCGTGGTAGCGCATGCTTGTAATTCCGGCTACTGGGAAGGCTGAGGTGGAAGGATTGCTGGAGCCCAGCAGATAGAGGCTGCAGTGACTGCGAGTGGCCACTGCACTCCAGTCTGGGCAACTGAGTGAGACTCCAACTCAAAAAAAAAAAAAATAGTGTATTTTTTCTTATATGTTTTAACTTTATCACCTTCAAAGTACTCACTATTTGTTGCAATCCACTTATAAAGATGCTTTTTCACTGATCAAACTGGTTTTTAAACTCTTCGGTTTTGATGCCTTAATGTTTCTGCCATTTTTTGTTTCATTTCTTCCACACTGGCAAAACATTTCCCTGTGGGGATTTTTTTCATCTGGTGAAACACAAAAAGTCATTCGGAATGAATAGAGAGAATGAGGTAGTGGGTGATGTCATTTTTATTCAAAATTTTACTGTCGCACATTGCTCATATAAATTGCTTATGACAAATGGGCAAAAGCATTGAAATCTTAAATAAAAACTCACAGAAACTGAAAATAGCCTCTCATAGCTTTGCTTCCTTGTGTGCTGATGCCAGTTTGATCCTGGACACTTACCTAGATGGGGAAGCCTGTACTGCAAGGGACTCACCCTCCCCCACAAAAACGGGTTTATGTGGTGGGGTGTCTTTCCATGTATTTTGAAAATTAAAAACAGTAAAAAAAATTTTCAAATATAAAAAATTTATAGAATAAGGATATTAAGAAAATGTTATTTGCATTGTGCAATGTATTTTTGTCTTAAAATGTGTTATTACAAGAGTTAATAACTTGTATATAAAGTTTATAAAGAAAAAAGTGACAGTAAGCAAAAATTAATTTATTATTGAAGAAAAAATATTTTTATGACTTTATGTAGCCATAGTACACAATGTTTATGCAATTGTCTGTAGTGTGAAGTAATGCCCTAGACTCTAAAGTCACTCAACACTCACTTACTGAAACCCAGAGTAGTTTCCAACTTCCTGTCCTACAAGGTTCCTTCATGTTAAGTGACCTGGAGAGAATACCGGTTTTTAACTTGTATACAGTGTTGTAACAGAATCTTTTTTATGTTTGGATTTACAAATCCTTGCTACTGTTTTATAATTGTCTACAATATTCAATAGACTAGCATACCGTACAGGTTTGTAGCCTAGAAGTCTTTGACTACATCATATAGCATAGATGTATAGTGGGCTATATCCTCTAGGTTTGTGTATGGGCTCTCTATGTAGTTCACAAAATGAAAAAAAAGGTCAAATCTTGCATTTCTCAGAATGTAAGCCCTTCATTAAGCAACTCATGAGTGTGTTATGTTATTTAATTGAAAAATACTATGTGGATGTTCATAAGAAGAATGGTAGATGCTAGTGTCTCAAATTTAAAGAGAGCATTAGCAAGTGTTACATTATTTGGCACTTGTAATGAATAATTTTGTTGTTATATTTTGACTAATAGAAAAGATATCAGCTGGGCTCGGTGGCTTAGTCTGTAATCCTGCACCTTTAGGAGGCTGAGATGAGTGGATTGCCTGAGCCCACGGGTTCGAGACCCACCTGGGCAACTTGGCGAGACCTCATCTCTACAATAAATCAAAAAATTAGCTGAGTGTGGTAGCATGCACCTGTAGTTCCACCTACTTGGAAGGCTGAGGCAGAAGGATCGCCTGAGCCCAGCAGGTGGAGGCTGCGTGACCGGGAGCAGCCACTGCACTGCAGTCTGAGTGACACAGTGAGACTCCAACTCAAAAAAAAAAAGAAAAAAAGAAAAGATATCAATGTGATTTACAAAATTGTAATGCATATGTACATATAAATAAATTCATTTCTAATGGAAATACACACATATATAAGCATATATATGTATCAAACTACTAAATTATTTCATACACATACATTAAGATATAATTAACAGAAATATTTATACAGTTAGCCCATATTAGCCATTCTCTTGGAAGGCTCAAGTAATTGTTCTGATCCTAAGGGAAGAAATAGAAATTTACATTTTATTTTTTTAGATTTTAGATTCAATCTTTTAGAAGTAGCATGGAATATGCTTTGAAATAATGAAAAATCAGACATTTATTTATACTTGATCCAAGAGGAAAAATAATAAAATAATTTCGAGATTTCCAGCAAGATTGTGATGGCACAAGTCAGACTCTGAGAATCTCCTCAGAGAATGGCTGCTGCAACTGGTCCCATGCACCGTGCCACCGCCATCTCTGCAGCAGTTGTCTGGTGCAACCAGACCCATGCAATGTGCTGCCACCACTGCAACTGCCTCCAGAAAAGGTGGCTGCTGCAGCAAGTCCCACACAAGCCCCCTTGGGTGAAATTGCTTATCTTTAAGAACTTTGAATATTGTACTCCAAGCTCTCCTAGCCTGAAGTGTTTTTGTAGATAAATCTGCTGTTATTCAAATTGGTCTTCCCTGGTAGATAGTCTGACCTTTTTCTCTTGCTGCTTTTAGGATTTTTTCTTTTATACCTACTTTGTTCTGGTAATTGATTATGTACCTAGGAGTTGGTCTTCTCATTTGTTGTCTTGCTGGGTTCTCTGAATCTCTTGTGTTTGAATTTTGCCATCACTGATGAGGTGAGGGAAGTTTTATTGAATAATAACATGGACTGTTTATTCCAGGGTGGTCTCAGTCTGTCTCTGCCTCAGGAAGTCCAATTACTCTTAGGTTCATTCTCTTGAAGTAATCACTCAACTCTAGAAGGTTTTGTTTGTCTTTAAACTTCTATGTTTTGGACAGTTTAGTTCTATATTTTGGTCTTCAAGTTCTGAGATTCTGTCTTCTGCTTGGCTAATTCTGCTTTCCGTGCTTATTAGTTGGTTATTTATTTCAATCACAGTATTCTTTACTGCTGTTAACTCAGTTATCAACTGCTTCCTATTTTTCTCTTGTCTCTCCTCAATTATTTTAATTCTCTCTATTAATGTCTTGATGTCTGGGTTTGTAGTCTGTGACCATTCTGGGGGCTGCTCATTTTTTGTATTTGGAACTCTGTTTCCTCATTATCTGATCTCCCAGGGGTCTGTGTGAGACGTATATTCTTCATTTGGTTTTTCTTCATTTGTGTAGATTTTCCTCCCACTTTTTCGTTTTTTTCCTCTGTCTTCTTTAAATCTGTTGTTCAGGGGTGGTGGGGTTGCTTTTACTTCTGTTGGCTCAATATCTTATTCTTCCTTGTGGGAATCCTCTGGTTTTGTTTGATTCGGAAGCTGGAATGTAGGTTGGGGGCTATAATTTTTGCAGTTTTGAGTTTTATTTGATGGGGAAGCTGTGATTCAAAATGGATCTGCAGATCACAGTATACACTGACAGGTGTTTGGATACTCTGGAACCTGCTTCCCACTGTCTTGAAATCTGTTCATGAAGTGGGAGTATTGATTTGCTCCCTGAAAATAAAATGATGTAAGAAAAGGGAAAGAAATAGGGCTGCAGGGGGAGCAGGTGAGTGGAAGGTGGAGACGGAGAAGAGTAAGGAAAAGACACAAAGGTACCCACTAATAAATGAAAATAGTCCTGAAGAGAGATAAGAATAAGAGAAAAAAGAACCCATAAACAATCAAACAAAAAAAACGGTAGCAACAACAAACTAGGACATACAATCATACAGACACACAAGCTGACCAAACTCCTTATGATGTACTATTCCCTTACACAAACATGAGGTCTTAGATCCCAAGTTGGAGGCTGGGCAGAGCTGTGGGGGCGAGGCACTGCAGGTCTCTGGCTGGTCACGGGGTTCCAGGTGATCTCTGGTTTTACTGCAGCCAGACCCATCTGGAGCAGGTACAGTGTGAGACAGGTGGGTGCTGTGGTTCCTCGTGTCCCATGCAGTTTGAACCTGTTTGTCTTTCTTTGTTCTTAGGTCCCAAGCTGGAGGCTGCACACAGCTGGTTGGAGCTCAAGGGGCAATGTAGATCTCTGCCTGGTCTCAGAGGTCCAGCTATTATCTGGTCCTGCTGTGGCCAGGGGTGAGTCAAGGGAGGCAACGTTTGAGACTTCGTGCCCAGGGTGGCTGGGGTGGGGTGGTACAGCCAACAAGGAAGCCCAGTGCTCCACAGTGAGGGAGCTGCAGGCCTCTCTGGGTGGTGGAGGCTTGGGGCAGGCCTGGGATCTGCAGCCAGGGAGGGAGGCTGGAGCTCCTTGGGTGCCTGCAGCCTGGGGCAGAGAGGGGTGCTTTAGTCAGGGAGGGGACCCAGAGCTCCGAGGCACAGGAGCTTAGGGCCTCTGTGGGTAGTGGTGGCTTGGGGACGGTTGGGGCGCTTCAGCCAGGGAGGGGGACCCGAGCTCTGAGGGGTGGGAGCCAAGGGTCTCTGTGGTCGGCAATGACTTCAGGTTGTGGGGCACCTCAGCTGGGGAGGGCACCTGGAGCTCTGGGGGAGGGTGCTGAGATTTTCCATGGGCAGCGGCAGCTTGAGGCCTAAATTATTATTGACATGAATACTATTTATTCTGTTAGGCACTTCTGGACTTCTTGTAACTGCCAGGAGGATTGGAGTGTGTCATAGCAGCAGTGATCATCCTTTGTTGTCAAGAAATGACTCAATTTTCAAACATGTTTTTCTTTAAAGGTGTATGTAGAAGAAAAGACATAAAAGGATAAATTCAAAGAATAATATAATAAATGTAAGATGAATTACAGACATAAAGAAAAAACTTAAAGTTAGCAAAATTTGATATAAATATTAAAGAAGGTACTACAATAGGTCCTCCTTATTTGCAATTTTATTTTCTGTGATTTCAGTTACTCAAGATCAACCACAGTCAAAAAATATCAAAAAATTTTAGAGACAATTAATGATTTTTAAATTGTGTAACATCCTGAGTAGTATGAACAACTTTTTGGAGTAAGCATCTGTCCCACCTGGGACATGAATCATTGCTTTGCCAGAGTATTCACACTGTCGATGCTATTGTCTATTAGTCACTTAGCAGCTGTCTCCATTGTCAACTGGAATGTCTTGCCTAGGTGGTGCTTGTGTTCAAGGCATTTTTAGTCTACTCAATAATGGCACCAGATGTAAGAGTGGTGATGTAGGCATATTGTTATAATTATTATTTTATATTATGATTATTGTTTATCTCTTATGTAAGCATAATGTATAATAAGTTAAACTTTATCGTAGGTATATATATGGGGAAAACATAGTTTACACAGGGATTTGTACTATCTGATGTTTCAGGCATCTACTGGAGTCAGTATCTCCCACCAGGATAAGAGAAACTACTGTATTCAGTTTTCATGATAATCAACTCTTTGTAATATTATATGAACAAATACCATTATCTGGTTTCATAGTACTCATTCTTACAACACATGGAAAAATGCTCTTGTTTCATGCAATAATCCTCCAAAATATAACAGAATTATTGATTTTTATTCATTACTGGGTAGGAGAATAAGATCTTGGTAAGGGTAACTGTAATACTGTACTCAGATGCACTTGGGCCACATATGTGTGGATCTTCACAAAAATATAGTTGTAAGCATACTCTTTAGTATTAAACCACCTGAGTTTGGAGTAATTTTATATTGCATTAAATGGAAGGAATATGATTGCATGAATCTGAAAATAAATTTTGTTTTGTGTTATAATCTGGTATGCTGATCTATTTTACAATTCATTAATGTTTCATCCTTCCCAGATAAATTTATTTTTAACAAGGTGAATCTAAAGATTAAATAATTTGTTTAAAAAATAAAATCAAATGCAGGAATTTAAGAACTAATACAGAGAAGTCAAGAATATAACTTTGTCAATGATGGTGTGTGTGCCAGTACAGTAAGTTGGAACTGTAATAATTTCTCATAATAATTAGTGACTAATATCAGTAAATACTTGTTGATAATGATATCATAAGTTTTATAATTTATTCTATAATAATAGAGTGACATAATAAGAATATGAAGGAAAGACGTACATAATGTTTAAAATTGAGCACTCATATAAAACTGGTTTTTAAACTGCTGAGACACTCTTAATAAGGCTTAAGTTGGCAATATTTGTGATTGAAATAAAAAAAATTTATATATGTAGTAACTCTCTACACTTCATGGCTTGTAGAATACAAAAACAGTTTCTCAGAAGCACTTGAAAATGAACAAGTTAATGACACATGTTCAAAGTCTACTTTGTCCATTTAATAGGAGCTCAAATCTCCTGTAGTTTGGAGGTGTGTAATGAGAAAAACTTATTTCAAAATAGCCCATGCATGAGAATTTCCTGTTCAAACCTTCAGTGACAGATTGATGAGAAATCAACTTTTTCCACTCTTACCTCACTCTGAGCCTTCACAGGGCAGTCTGTGAAGATCATAGACATTGTTTTACTTCTTCTGGATATATGCCTTTAAATTTCACCTTTTATTCTAGCCTTTCCACTAAAGGATTTGTGACATTCTGGGACAGAAGGTACGTGCAGCAACTTTCCATCTCTCTACTAGCCTACCTCATTTAGTGGGAGATTGCAAACATTAGATTTGATGTAATGGAGGTGCAATTCACACACAATAAAATCAAAGTGTAAATTTGATATCTTTATTTGAATAAGTCAGAATAGAACCCTGGAATTTGAAATATGTTGGAAAATTTCTTAAAGTTTTCAAATTATTGTCTGTGGAAAGTAGTTAATTGCATTCACACATATTTGGGTTTGTTAGTCAATATTATTTACGTGACCTGTAAATATCATAACTATCAATTAATTTTGGATTTTTGTAATCAGAACATTGTGTATCTTTGAATAATATAAAATTTTATATTTAGGTTAGCCATTGTACAGAGATTGTTAAAGTAAATAAATTAGTTAATGAAAGTGAAATATGCTATTATCAGACCCTAAAGTAGATTTGATAAAATCAATTTTTATTTTTTAATAAAAAGAGGATGAAGTAGATTACATAAAATACTATATTTCATTAAATGTATTTTGAAAAATACTTTTTAAAAGTTGATCAAAATATTGCAAAAGGATACATCACATTTCTGTAAGAGACTTCTCTAATGATTTATTTTTCATGCTTTAACTGACAAGAATTGGAAAAAATAACGCAGCAATTGTGATGAAAATAATAATTAAAATAGCTGATATTTATTGAAAACATTATGTGCCAATTTAGCAAATGTTTACATGCATTACATTTTATATGCCCTTATGCTCACTTTTCATTGATAAGCTAGGTTATTAGATACAGAATAACTTTTAAAGGGCACACATTATAGACTTCAAAGTCAGAATTAATTCTAGACCTCTCTAACTCCAGATTCCATTGACTAAATTATTAGATTAAATTATCTGAATTATTGCAAATACACAACTAAAATGACCATAACTCATTTTGACAGTCATAGAATCTTTTTGCAATTTTAAACCAAGAGAGTTTTTACATAAATGATCTATATTTTTATTTATTGTTTTATGGCTTTACATTTTAGCCAGGAAATAATAGCCAATACGTCTATGAAATAAGCATTTTTTGAAAGTTTTAATCTATCCAATACTGTTATGCATGTTTATAATGTCATGTAATATTTCCCAAAATATAAATATTGTTACATTCTTAATAATTTATCAGAACTCATCAGTCTTTCAAAAAACCCATTTTGTAACCATTAATTCATTTCAATAAATGAGTGTAAGCTATCAAATAAAATTGTTTAACAAAACTATAATATATATGTCAATATTCATGTTTTCCATGTACAGACAAGTCTTAACAAACTTTGGATTTCAAAATTATTATAAACTATATTAAAACTTTCAATACAGGTATTGTCTTGTATTGACATTAAAATATTTTTGTTAATCAGACTTAACTAATGTATATATTTTAATTCATGAATTTCTTTTTTACTTTATTAATTTATTGCTTTTCATTGCCCCAGCAATAATATTTTGTCAAAAGTATAAACCTTTGTAAAAATATATTTTTCTATAAGAAACTTGTTTAAGTCTAAGGAAATTAGAGTAAAAACTGTAGATTCCTCAATGAAAATTAAGTATCGATACTTTATCTCAATTTTGCTCCTTTTGACAGTCCTGGGCATGTTGTCATTATAAACTATGTATAAGCCTCTCAAGCACTGTTATTATACAGAATAGTTCCTGTTAACACAGCAAGAATGATGGACAATCACAGAATAATCTACTCAACACTTAATTTGTCCCAAAACCCGAAGAACCAAGAGAGAAAATCTAAGGGCAATAAAAACTCCATTTTAGTAATTGAACAGGAAATAATCTTTGCCAAATTAAGCCTTCAAACTGCTTCTCAGGATCTTCTAGACAATGACAAATCTTTGCACAGCAAAGGTAAGACATGTCATAGATCCCCAATATAATTGTCCAGAATGAACAGCTTGGGTAACAGGATATGGGAAAAGAGCAGGTAGTGGTCACATATTTTTTTTATTTGTGAGTATCAGAGTTCCAAGATGAGTTAAGCTATTTAAAAATGAAATATGGATGCTATTTTTACCCGGACATTGTTGAAATCTGTAGTATTTTTCCAGCAAATCATGGAGCATTATATTTAGTCAGAATGCAATGGTACACGCTAAAAAAAACATTATTGTAGATTATGCAGTTTGGGATCCAAGTTTATCTATATGATTCTTTTGCATGTGGGTTCTCTTATCTGCAAATCTTCTAAATAACTATCTCCATCTCTCTTTTCTCTGTGTTTTTATATCTCTCCCTATAGATTCATCATCACCTCCAGAAAAGCACAGTGCTAGTATCCTGGGAATTATCTGTTTGGCATTAATAGTGACCATGGTAACAATAGTTATTCTTCTTTGTAAGTATATTTTGGAAAAATAAAGGAGAGTTTTTCACCTAAATGAATAGAAATGCCTCTAAATATTTGCAATACTGAGGAATAGAATTCTCATTTTTACATTTGTTTTTGAACTAAATTTGAAATGATTGTTCTAAATTTGTAAAAAGTATAAATGAAAGAATAATTATTAAAAAGTATTTGCTTTATTAGATGTATATGTTCTGATTTCAAACTCCAAAAAATGTTTTACAAATTGAAAAACTCTGCTGAGAAATGGAAATTAATTTTTGAAAGTTGGCCAAATGAATACTGTATTAGATATTGAATTTGGTTCTTTGCACTATTAAAATATTTTTTCAAAATCTCAATTACTTTATATATTTTTTGTTGTACAGTTCTATATTTTTCTATATCTGAACAATATACCAAATTTCAAAGAACTAACATTATTATGACTTATTCCTATACTAATTTTGTAAAAGATTATTTTAATTTTTCTAGCTACAGGAACACAGAAGTAGACCAATTCTTTCCAAAAGGAAAGCAGCCACAAAGGTACATAATAATTTCCAAAGTTCTAATAATAACAGAGTTTTAATTTTGTATCGTTCTCTTGAAATGAAAAATTACCAGAGCTCTATTCAGGGATAAATTATAAAATTTAGCAATAGCTGTTGTAAATAAAGAATATAGGAGCTTATTTTCATTTCTTTAGCAATGAATATAAATACTAATTCATAAACTATACCTTTTTTTATTTGTTGCAATTTCCTATTGCTATAAAATCATGAGATAAATAATTTTACTGTTATAAAAAAGGTATGCCTGTTCAGTGATTTAAAGATGTATGTAATGTGACCATTAGTCTGCTGACTTTTTTCATGTGTGAACACGATTAGGGGATGAAAGGCTGCTGCTTTACAGTGTCTATGTGTTTGAGTCAGTGAGTTTTTAATTATATGTACCATCTTGTGAGAATACCTAAATATGTTATGTACACACATGACATACTTTTGTAAATTTACACTATAAGTGTCATTTTAAAGTATTCACATTGTTTCTGGGTATAATTTGCAATGTTTCCTCAGCATATAATTGCAGTTGTCCAGAGGAATGGTTTACATATTCCAACAGGTGTTATTACATTGGAAAGGAAACAAAACTTGGGATGAGAGTATGATGGCATGTGCTTCTATGAACTCCAATCTGGTTTATATAGATGATGAAGAAGAAATGGTACGAATTTAAATGTCTCAAATACCTTATTAAAAATTATTTCAGTCAGTAAAATATTTGAAGAATTAATCTATTTTCTTGTACATATTTTGTTGAATTATTTTCAACTAAACAGATTATATTACTTGACTTAAAATAGCTTATTTGTATTCAGCTTCTCTTAATGCACATTTTATTACTTTTGCATAGAAACCAAGTTTCCATACATGCTTTAATTCTAAAACACATATTTCTATTTAATTTTACTATATATAAAGAAAACTAAGTATATCTTAATTTTGCAGGTTGATCACAAAATGAGTAGACTCATGAAATACAAATATCATGAAACAGAAGTTTTCAGCACCAGCCCTGCTCTTGTAGATGTGCTCATCACCACTAACTCTTCCCAAAAACCATTGGCCTGTGTTTTAATATTACAAGTATTGCTAAGTCAGGTGCTAGGTAGCTGCAGACCTACTTCATTTTCTCTGTTGGTGGAGATTTGAAGATATGCAGCCACTATCTTGAGCCTTGGGCCTCAGGTTTCTAAGCATTTCAGCATTCCATTTCAAACATTATTCAAAAACAAGTGTATAAGTGGCCAACAAGCATATAAAATACTCAAAATCACTAATTATCAAATAAATGTAAATGAAAACTACAATGAGATGCCAAGTGTCAAAATGACTATCAATAAAGGGAAAAAATAACAGATGATCCCAAGCATGTGGAGAAAACAGAACATTATACACTGATGGTGGAAATATAAATTAGTACAACATCTGTGGGAAACAGTTTGGAGATTTTTCAAAAATAAATGCAGTACTATCATTTAATCCAGTAATCACACTACTGGGTGTCTACACAAATGAAAACGAATTATATCAAAAAAGAAACACTGACTTACACATTTTCTGTTTCGTTATGCACAGCATCAGAGATATGGTAGCAATCTAAGTGTCCATTAACAAATGCTTGAATAAAAATGTTTGAATAAAAATATATTAAGCATATATATATATATATTTGCACATATACCATATGTATGTGTGTTTATACATACACATGCACACATACACAATAACACATACAAACAGACACATACCCTAGGAAACACTTCACAACCCAAAAAAACAAATCATGACTTTTGCAGCAACAGGAATAGAACTGGAGGCTATTATCATAAGAGAAATATATAAGAAACAGAAAATCATATATCACATGTTCTCATATGTAAGGGAAAGATAAATAGCAGGTACAAATGGACATCAAGAGTGCATTACAGACCTTGAAAGCACTGAAGGGACAGAGAGAGAGAGAGGGGGATGATGGATGAAAAATTATTTTATGGGTACAATGTACATTTTTCAGATGATGGTTGTACTTCAACCCTGAACTTCACTACAAGGCAATATATACATGCAACGAAAACATGCTTGAATACTTTGAATTTACATAAAAAATGTAGACACTACAGAAATTTTTTATGTTTAGTATGTTGTTTAAAAAATTAAGGATCTTATGAAAAATACACTATTTGAACTTTTAAAGCTAATACAATCTATCATAATGGTTACTTACATGAAAATTTTTTATTTTCTGTTAGAAGCTTCTGACCTCTCTTGTAAGAGCAGTGTTCATCCATGGGTTTCAACAAAGGGCTCAATGTTCAAACATAAGTAAGTTTTTTGGAACAGTGCTATAAAGAGAAAAAATATGTAAAAGGGAGAAATTAAAAGAATAATATGAATGAGCTTATGTTGATTTTTAGACATGAGGAAAGATTTTGAAAGCTGGCAAAATGTTGAAATAAATATTACTTAATGTGCTACAGTACACCCCCTAAACCACAATTTCACTCTCTGTGGTTTCATTGCCCAGGATAAACCTCAGCCAAAAGTATTAGTAGAAAATTTCAGGAAAAAACAATTCATGAGTTTTAAATGTGAACTGCTCTGAGTAGCATGATCAAATCTTTGGTAGTCTTGATCTTTTTCACCTGAAACACGAATCACTGTTTTGTCTGGAGTATTCATATTGTTATGCTACTTTGTGTCCATCACTTATAGTCATCTAGTTATCATATCCACTGTCTTCATAGTGCTGTGTTACTTAATAAGTGCTTGGTTTACTTAATAAGGGCATCAAATGCTAAAGTAGTGATGTAAGTGTATTGCTATAATTATTATGTTAAATTACTGGATATTGATAATCTCTTGTGCCTAATTTGCAGGTATGTATGTAGAAGAAAAAACATAGTATTCACTTGTATGAGAATTGGCACAATCATGGTTTCAGGAATCCACTGGAGTTAATATCTTCCTCAAAGTAAGGAAGGGACTTAAGTATTGTTTAATAATCGACTATTATAATGTGATCAATGTTCTAAACTCTTTCAGGAAATTATTTTCTTAAAATACATGGATAATTCTCTTATTTCACAGATTGTTGCCCCCCCAAAAAATGAATTGTGGCCTTTTCTTCACTACAGCATAACAGAATATTTTGCTCTGGCATACAAAATCAATGTACAAAAGATCATCGCATTTCTACACACCAGCAATAGGCAGACAGAAAACCAAATAAAAGGCACTATCCCATTCACATTAGCCACAATAAAAATGAAATACCTTGGCATCCATTTAACCAAAAGGTGAAAGATCTTTGCTATGAGAACTACCAAACAATGTTCAAATAATTCAAGGATGACACAAGCAAATGGAAAAATATCCCATACTCATTGATTGGAAGAATTGGTATTGACAAGATGTCCTTATTACACAAGGCAATCTACAGATTCAATTCAATCCCCATCAAATTACCAATATATTTTCTCAGAACTAAAGAATATGATGCAGAAATTCATATGGAAATAAAAAAAGAGCACAAGCAGTCACAAGTTTACTGGCAGCGGGGCCCACCTTCTCTGTTTCCTTCGGCAAGAAAGGAGCATGTCAGCTACTGCTTTGTGGTCATCTTGAATCCTTAAAAACTTGAAAATTAAGTTATTTGCCATCATACCATAAGTATATTTTTAACTTTCATTTGTTTTCAAACCACCCTTCACACTTAGGATACTATGTATACTATGTATTGTCATTATTGAAATAGTCATAGTAACATCTATTTAGATTATATATGTATGTATGTACATGTATATACATTTTCATGTCATATTGAATACTTGGCTACACCTGTTACTTTGTGTAATTTTTGCCTTGCTCATACTTTTGGAATGCTTTTGTATAAGCGTAGAGTTCATTAAAGTTAAATTCTAGAACTATAAAAACCTGTTGTTACATATTAAAAAGACATGACATGTAGTAATTTGCAGCATAATGATATCTTTTGTCAGTGTTGGACCTCTTATACAACTGTTGTGTCATACGTTTATAATGGATCTAATTTATGTGTCTGTGATGATGCTGGTGTAAGCAAATGTCTTGCACACTCAGTTGTATAAGAGTACAAGAAGAAGACTGCCAAAAAATGGAATTTGTTTATTAAAATATTGTGTATTTTTTCTTATATGTTTTCACTTCAGTCACCTTCAAAGTACTCACTATTTGATGCAATCCACTTATAAAGATGCTTTTTTACTGCTCAAACTGGTTTTTTTTTATAATTAATCAGTATTTTTTATTATCGTTTTGTGGGGTACACTTAAGGGTTAGGTGTACAATTACGTTTCATTCAGGCACCCTGTTGATAAGAGGTGTTTTCCCAGTCCCAGATAGATATTAGCTACTATTAATCCCATTCCCCTCCCCCCCATAATTTCCCAGTACCATCAGTCATTTTCTTATAGTATTACATTGGATGTTCAAGGTCCATTATATGAGTGAGAACATGTGATATTCTGATCTTTGTTTCTGTGAGAGGTCACTCAGTATTATAGACTCTAGTTCCATCCAGGTTGCTGCGAAATTCATGATTTTGTTCTTTTTCATGGCTGCGTAGTATTCCATCATATATATGTACCACATTTTTTTAATCCAGTCCTCTTTTGATGGGCAGCATGGTTGTTTCCAGGTTCTTGCTATTGTGAGCAACACTGCGATAAACATACGTGTGCAGGTATCTTTTCTATAGAGTGATTTGTGTTCTTCAGGGTATATTCCCAGTAGGGGATTGCAGGGTCATATGGAAGGTCAACTTTTAGAGCTTTCAGGAATCGCCACACTGCTTTCCACAGAGGTTGCACTAGCTTACACTCCCACCAACAGTGTAGAAATGTTCCCTTTTCACCACACCCTCTCCAGCAGCTGTTATTTTTTGAGTTGTTGATAATTGCCATTCTGACTGGAGTTAGGTGGTATCTCAGTGTGGTTTTGATTTGCATCTCCCTGATGATTAGTGAGGTTGAGCATTTCTTCATGTGTTTGTTGGCTGCTCGGATGTCTTCTTTTGTGAAGTGTCTGTTCATATTTTTTGCCCATTTTATAATGGGGTTGTTTGTTTTCTTCTTTTCAGTACGTTTCAGTTCCTTGTAGATCCAGGATGTTAAGCCTTTGTCAGACCTAGAGTTGGCAAATTCTTTTCCCCATTCTGTAGGCTGTCTCCCTGCTCTCTTGATGGTTTCTTTGGCTTTGCAGATGCTTGTCAGTTTAATAAGGTCCCACTTGTCTATCTTCTCTCTTAAGTCCTGTGGGTTTCGGGTTTTGTGCAGGAATTGGATGCCAGTTCTGATTTCCATGAGAGTATTTCCTTCCTTTTCTAAGGTTCTTATAGTTTGAGATTTTACATTTAGGTCTCTGATCCATTTGGAGTTAACCTTTGTGCATGGGGATAGATAGGGATCCCGTTTCAATCTTCTACATGTGGTCAGCCAGTTTTCCCAGCACCATTTACTGAATAGGTTCTCCTCTCCCCATTGGTAGGTGGTGGGGGCTTTGTCGAAGATGAGTTGGTTGAGGAATTGAAGTTTTGCTTCTGGAATCTCAATTCTGTTCCATTGATCTATATGCCTGTTCTTGTACCAATACCAAGCTGTTTTGATGATTGTAGCTTTATAGTAAAGTTTGAAGTCTGGTATTGTGATACCACCTGCTTTGTTTTTTTTGCTGAGGATTGTTCTGGCTATTCTTGGATGTTTGTGTTTCCATATGAATTCCTGTGTTGTTTTTTCTAGGTCTGAGAAGAATGTTATTGGTAATTTAATGGGTATTGCATTGAATTTGTAGATTGCCTTAGGTAAGATGGACATCTTCACAATGTTGATTCTTCTGATCCATGAGCATGGGACATTTTTCCACTTGTTCGTGTCAGCTTTGATTACTTTGAGCAGTGTTTTGTAATTTTCATTGTAGAGGTCTTTCACGTCTCTGGTTAGGAAGATGCCAAGGTATTTCATTTTTTTTGTGGCTATTGTGAATGGAATTGTGTTTTTTATTTGGGTTTCTGTTTGTTTATTATTGGTGTAGAGAAATGCGATTGTCTTTTGTACATTTATTTTGTATCCTGAGACTTTGCCAAAGGCCTTTATCAATGTAAGGAGGCCTTTGACAGATTCTCTTGGGTTTTCAAGGTACACCATCATATCATCTGCATAGAGAGATAACTTGACTTCCTCTTTTCCTGTTTGAATACCTCTGATTGCCTCCTCTTCTCTGATTGCTCTAGCCAGGACTTCCAATACTATGTTGAACAGGAGGGGAGAGAGTGGGCATCCTTGTCTAGTTCCAGTTTTCAGGGGAATTGGTTCCAATTTTTGTCCATTTAGGAGTATGCTGGCTGTAGGTTTCTCGTAGATGGCTTTTACTATTTTGAGGTATGTTCCCCGTATGCCTAGATGTTCAAGGGTTTTTATCAAGAAGGGGTGCTGGATTTTATCAAAAGCTTTTTCTGCATCTAATGATATGATCATGTGGTTATTGTTTTGACATCTGTTGATGTATTTAATTACATTTATGGTTTTACAAATGTTGAACCAGCCTTGCATCCCAGGAATGAAGCCTACTTGGTCATGGTGGATGATTTTTGAGATGTCTTGCTGAATCCTGTTTGCTAGGATTTTGTTGAGAATTTTAGCATCTATGTTCATCAAAGATATTGGCCTGTAGTTCTCTTTCTTTGTTGGATCTTTTCTGGCTTGGGTATCAATGTGATGTTGGCTTCATAAAATGATTTGGGGAGAGTTCCATCTTTTTCAATCGCCTGGAATACCTTCAGTAGGATTGGTATCAGCTCCTCCTTGAATGTCTTGTAGAATTCTGCTGGAAAGCCATCTGGACCAGGGTTTTTTTTTTGTAGGAAGTTTTCCTATTACGTAGTCGATTTCCTTGATTGTTATTGGTTTATTTAGGGTCTCAATTTCTTCTTGTTCCAACCTAGGTAGGTTGTGTGATGTCAGAAAGTCCTCTATTTCCTTCTGTTTTTCAAGTTTGTTTCCATACAAGTGTACGTATTAGTGTCTAATGATCTTTTGTATTTCTTCAGGGTCAGATGTGACTTCATCTTTTGTGTTTCTGATTGTGCTTATTTGTTTTTTTTCTCGTTTTTTCTTGGTCAGTCTAGCTAGGGGACCATCGATCTTGTTTATTCTTTCGAAGAACCAGCTTTTTGTTTCATTGATTTTTTCAATTATCTTTTTGTCTTCTATGTCCTGGATTTGGGCTTTTATTTTGGTGATCTGGATTCTTCTGCTGAAATTAGGGTTTTTGTGGTCTTGCTTTTCCAGCTTCTTTAGGTGGCTTGTTAGGTTGTGAATTTCTGTTCCTTCCATTTTCTTCATGTGTGTTTGTAGGGATATAAATTCCCCTCTTACTACAGCTTTCAAGGCATCCCAGAGATTTTGGTAAGATATTCTTCATTTTCATTTGTTTCCAGGTATCTTTTGATCCCTGTTTTGATTTCATCGTTGACCCAGGAGTTGTTTAGCATCATGCTGTTTAGTGTCCATGTCTTTGTGGGTTTTGGGGGGACTTTGTTGGTGTCAATGTTTATTTTTATTCCACTGTGGTCTGAGAAGGTGTTTGGTAGAATTTTGGTCCTTTAAATTTGCTTATACTTGATTTATGGCCGAGTATGTGGTCAATCTTAGAATATGTTCCATGTGGTGATGAGTAGAATGTGTATTCTGTGGTCTTTGGATGGAGTGTTCTGTAGGTATCAATTAAGTCCATTTGGTCCAAAGTCACATTGAGGTTCCGGATCTCCTTGCTGATTTTTTGTCCTGATGATCTGTCTAGGGTTGTGAGTGGGTATTAAAGTCCCCAGTTATGATTGTGTTAGAGTCAATATCTTTCTTTAGTTTTCCAAGAAGTTGCTTTATGAAAGTTGGCGCACCTATGTTGGGTGCATATATGTTTAGGATAGATATTTCTTGTTGATGGATTGAACCTTTTATCATTATGTAGTGGCCTTCTGTGTCTTTTTTTATTTTTAATAGTTTGAAGGATATTTTGTCTGAAATTAAGATGGCTACTCCTCCTTTCTTTTGTATTCCGTTCGCCTGGAAGTTTGTTTCCCATCCTCTTACTTTGAGTCTGTGGGTGTCCTTTCTAGTGAGGTGAGTCTCTTGAAGGCAATAGATTGTTGCCTGATGATATTTTATCCATTTTGCCTATCTATGTCTTTTCAGTGGTGCATTTAGTCCGTTCACATTTAGTCTAATAATTGAAATGCAAGAGTTGATCCCTGTCATATGGTTCTTACAGAGTTGTTCCTGTTTATTTGTTGTCTTTCTTTGGGTTTTGGAGTTGGTTCAGGTGTGTTTTTAATCTTTTGCCTGTACTCTTGTGAAGAATGCTGATGTTCTTTTTTCTTTTTCTTCTGTGTTCAGTACTTTCTTAAGTGTTTCTTGTAGCGGTGGTCTGGTGGCAGCGTAGGTTCTTAGGGATTGTATGTCTGGAAAAGATTTTAATTCTCCCTCACTAATGAAGCTTAGTTTGGCTGGTAGGTTATTCTTGGTTGAAATTGTTTCTCTTTTAGTACTTTGAAGATAGAGCTCCAGGCTCTCCTGGCCTGAAGGGTTTCTGTGGATAAATCTGCTGCTATTCGAATTGGTTTTCCCTGGTAGGTTGTCTGGCCTTTTTCTCTTGCTGCCTTTAGGATTTTTTCTTTCATAGCTACTTTGTTTAGGTGAATTATTATGTGTCTGGGAGTTGGTCTTCTCGTTTATTGTCTTGCAGGAGTTCTCTGAATCTCTTGTGTTTGAATTTTTTCATCTTTAATGAGATGAGGGAAGTTTTCTTGAATGATTTCATGAAATGTTTGTTCCAGTGTGGCTTCTGTTTCTCTTTCTGTCTCAGGAAGCCCAATTATTCTTAGGTTTGGTCTCTTGAAGTGATCATTCATCTCTTGCAGGTTTTGTTTTGTCTTTTTGAGCTTCTTTTCTATGATTTTGACAGTTTGGGTTAGTTCTGTGTTTTGGTCTTCGAGCTCTGAGATTCTTTCTTCTGCTTGGCTGATTCTGCTTTCCATGCTTATTAATCTGTTGTTCATTTCCATCACAGTATTCTTTACTGCTGTCATTTCTGACAACAGCTCCTTCTTATTTTCCTCTTGTCTCTCCTCAATTTTTTTAATTCTCTCCATTAATGTCTTGATGTCTGGGTTTGTTGCATGTAGCCAGTCATTTTGGGGACTCTTCATTTTCTGTGTTCCAGAATCTGTTTTCTCATTGTCTGATCTCCCAGGGGTCTGTGTAAGACCTATATTCTTCTTTTGGTTTTTCTTCATTTGTGCGGTTTTTCCACCTCCCTACTTCTTCTTCCCTCCACGTCACTGTCTTCTTTAATTTTGTTATTCAGGGGTAAAGGGATTGGTTTTACTTCTGTTTGTTCAATCTCCCATTCTTTATGTATGTCCTCTTACTTTGTTCAATTCTGAAGTTGCACTGTAGGTTGGAGGTGGTCCTTTTTGCAGTTTTGAGATGTATTTAAGGGAGAGCTGTGATTCAAAATCTGTCTGCAGGTCCTGGTATTCGCTGACAGGCGTGTGGATAATGTGGAACCCACTTCTCACTGCCCTGGAATCTGTCCATGCAGTGGGGCTGTAGGTTTACTCCCTGAAATAAAATGTGGTTAGCAGAGGGGAGAGAATGGAGCAGATACTGGGTTGAAGAGGGGAGTGGAGAGATAGAGGAGTAAGGGAGGAAACTAACGAGTATGCCAACAAATAGAGAGAGAGCCTATACTGAAACAGATAAAAACGATAGACCACAGCTACAGTTGAACCAACTCTCATACAAACAAAAATAAAACATATAGTGATGCTAACATACCAGCTATCCAACCACCTTATTAGTGTACTGTTCCTCTATACAAAGACATGGTTTACAGACAGAAGAAAAGAGAAGAAAAGGAAAAGGAAAAGAGAGAAATAGGGGAACAATACAGTAGGAATAGAATTAAGTCATTAAACTAATAGAATCAATGAAGCACACTCTGAGACATTTCATTTAAGTCCAATGTCCTTTCAGGTCTGATTTCTAGTTTTGTTTTCAAGCTGGTAAATTAGTTTGCAGTTAGGGTCAGTTCCCCTGATCAGCTGTGAAAGGCAGTTCTGATTAACCTCGGTTCTGAAGTTTGGTCTATGTCTTTATCAAACTTGTTTCTCCCGTTTCGGTGTTGTTACCTTGAATTGCCAGCAGGTGGTGTTATCTCATCTGCTCGCCCCAGAGGGGGTGGGGCCGGACAGGAACAAGATGGCTGCCTGCCTCCGAACAGGCAACAGAAGCCCCACGCAGGTGGGCAGGACAATCTCAGACACAGGAGAGGTGGCAGCGATCCCAGCAGATCTTCCTTGAAGCGGTTTGGTGTGGATCTCCTCGGGCCGGGTTGTGATGAACTACCCGTCCCAGAGCGCCAGGCGGCAGGAGCGCTGGGCGGGCGGCGGGAGCACCGGGCGGGTCAAACTGGTTTTTTAAACTGTTCGATTTTGATGCCTTTAGTGTTTCTGCCATTTTTTGTTTAACTTCTTCCACACTGGCTAAACATTTCCCTGTGAGGATTTTTTCATCTGGTGAAACACAAAAAGCCATTCAGGATGAAATTGGGTGAATGGAGAGAATGAGGTCGTGCATCATGTAATTTTTATTCAAAATTTTACTGTCACGCATTGTGCATATAAATTGCCCATGACAAACGGCAAAAGTGTTGAAACTATTTTTTTTTAAACCTCACAGAAGCTGAAAATAGCTTCTCAAACATTGCTTCCTGGTGTGCTGATGCCTGTGGGTTCCTGGACACTTACCTAGATGGGAAGCCTGTACTGCAAGGGACCCACCCTCCCCCCAAAAAGGGTTTTTTGGGGTGGCGTGTCTTTTCATGTATAGCACATACAATTATGTACAGTACATAATATTTGATAATACAAATTCTGTTACTGGTTTATATATTTTCTACATTATACTTTTTAGCTGTTATTTTCTAGTGTACTCCTTCTGCTTATAAAAAACAGTTTACTGTAGAACAGCAGCTTCAGGCAGTTCCTTCAGGAGGTGTTGCAGAAGAAGGCATTGTTGTCACAGGTGGTGAAAGTTCCATGCATGTTATTGCCCCTAAAGCCCTCTAGTGGGACAAGATGCGGAAGTGGAAGGAAATAATATCAGAAAATCCGACCCTGTGGAGGCATAGGCTAATGTGTACACTCCTGTGTTAACTTTTAATACAAATTTGAAAATTAAAAAACAGTAAAAAAAATTTTTCAAATACAAAAATGTTTATAGAATAAGGATATTAAGAGCATATTATTTGCATTGTTGTACAATTTATTTGCATTTTAAGATGTATTATTGCAAGAGTCAATAACTTATATATAAGTTTATAAAGAAAAAAGTGACAGTAAGTGAACATTAATTTATTATTGAAGGAAAAAACATTTTTATGGCTTTATTGTCCCATAGTGCACAATGTTTAGGCACTTGCTTGTAGTGTGAAGTAATGCCCTAGACTCTAAAGTCACTCAACACTCCCTTACTGACACCCAGAATAACTTCCAACTTCCTGTCCTACAATGTTCATTTGTGTTAAGTGCCCTGTAGAATATATCATTTATTAACTTTTATACAGTGCTTTAACAGAATCTTTTCTATGTTTGGATATACAAATACTTGCCATTGTCTTATAATTGTCTACAATATTCAATAGGCTAGCACACTGTACAGGTTTGTAGCCTAGAAGCCATTGACTACCTTATATAGCATAGGTGTATAGTAGGCTATGTCCTCTAGGTTTGTGTAAGTGCTCCTATGTAGTTCACAAAATGAAAAAAAAAGTCAAATCTTGCATTTCTCAGAACAGAACCCCATCATTAAGCAACACATGACTGTGTTTATGTTATTTAATTGAAAAGTACTATGTGGATGTTCATAAGAAGAATGGTAGATGTTAGTATCTCAAATTTAAAAAGAGTACATTAATGATTGTTACAGTATTTGGCACTTGTAATGAACAATTTTGTTGTTATATTTTGACTAATAGAGAAGATCAACATAATTTTCAAAATTGTAAGACATATGTACATATAAATAAATTCATTTCTAATAGAAATACACACATGTACATAAGCATATATAAGTATCAGACTACTAATTTAGTTCATACAAATATATTAAAATATAATTAATATATTTATATTTATATATTTAGTACATATTACCCATTCTTTTGGAATGCTCAAGTAATTGTTCTGATCCCAAGGAAACAAATAGAGATTTAAATTTTGTTTTTCTAGATTTTAGATTCAATCTTTAAGAGTTAGCATGGAATATGCTTTGAAATAACAAAAAATAAGACATTCTATTTATACTTGATGCAAGAAGAAAAATAATAAAATAATTTTGAGATTTCCATCAAGATTATGATGAAAAGGTCGGACTGTGAGACTCTCCACAGAAAATGTCTGCTGCACCCTGTCCCATGCAACGTGCTGCTGTGACTGCAACTGCCTCCAGAAAAGTGGCTGCTGTAGCAAGGCCTGTAGACAAGATGACATTTACTGTTACTTAGAAGAATGCTTTTATATCATTTGTAAAGGGGCCAGACAAAGAAAATTCCTTCATGTACATATCCTTTAAAAGTTACCACCATCTAGTGATGTTAGAAGCAGGAAACAAGCCAAGAACACTATCTACTTTCACTCAATGAGTCTTTTTCATAAAGCCAAAAATGATAGTTTTAGTCAAAAGTCCCAATTACAGTCCTTGAAGTGTCTCAAGAAAGTTTCCAAGTGCACATTTCTTCATGTAGCAGTAGTTTTCTTTCTGGGGCTTCTATGACCTTCAAAGCTTTGTAATTGCCTTTCTTGTCCAAGTGTCTGTTTTCTATTATTCTGCAGTGTTTACTTCTAAAGAAAACTCAAAAGAAGCTTTTAGTGATGTTTCCCAGGCCCCAAGTTTGCTTTCTGTATTTAGTTAATTTATCATAAAAGTATCCAATTAGTATATTATGAATTCAGTGAAAACCCACTCTATAAACATTAACTTAGAATTTTAACTATTGAATTAAGTAAAAACCTTAATGGTTAATCTTCATCCTAAATCTGTGAAAACAGTGTTATAAATCACCTACATAACTCCTAGATAAGTGTTAGAACTTATAATAATTCATAATGAACTTACCATAAACTTGTGATTCTAAAAATCCTCATGTCTAAACACTAAACTACATAATTCTAAATCAAATAAGGAGTGAATATACTTATGTCATTTATTACTCAAGCAATAACTAGTAACTTAGAGCCAAGTGAAAGTAAGCATTCTTGATGTGCTTCAGAGTTTAACCATTGCAAATTTTAGAAAAGGCCAAACGACATAGTGGGAAATGGAAAAATAAACCATGACATTCCCAGGTTAGCTGTGAGTACTTCACATAAACATGCCATTTTCTTCTTCCATGACTGCACAGAATTCTTTGGTCATACCAACAGTAAAGGTGGAAGACAGAAGGACCTCAGCTTCCCTGGTTTCAGCCCACCAGGAACCTGTCAATCAGGAGGGCCTCCAAGACTGACTCCCAACATAGTCTGAAGTGTTTTTGTAGATACATCGGCTGTTATTCAACCTGGTAGGTAGCCTGACCTTTTTCTCTTGCTGCTTTTAGGATTTTTTCTTTTATACCTACTTTATTCTGGCAATGTATTATGTGCCTAGGAGTTGGTCTTCTCATTTGTTGTCTTGCTGGGCTTCCTGAATCTCTTGTGTTTGAATTTAAGCATCACTGATGAGGTGAGGGAAGTTTTCTTGAATAATAACATGGAAAGTTTATTCCAGGGTGGTCTCTGTCTCTCTTTCTGCCTCAGGAAGTCCAATTACTCTTAGGTTCATTCTCTTGAAGTAATCACTCATCTTTTGAAGGTTTTGTCTGTCTTTAAGCTTCTTTTCTATGTTTTTGACAGTTTAGCTTAGTTCTATATTTTGGTCTTCAAGTTCTGAGATTCTGTCTTCTACTTGGCTAATTCTGCTTTCCGTGCTTATTGGTTTGTTATTTATTTCAATCGTACTATTCTTTACAGCTATTATCTCAGTTATCAACTCCTTCCTATTTTTCTCTGGCCTCTCCTCAATGCTTTTTATTCTCTCTATTAATGTCTTGATGTCTGGGTTTGTAGTCTGACCATTCTGGGGGCTCTACATTGTTTGCATTCTGAACTCTGTTTCCTCATTATCTGACCTCTCAGGGGTCTGTGTGGGAACTATATTCTTCTTTTGTTTTTTCTTCATTTGTGTAGATTTTCCTCCCCTTTTTCCGTTTTTTCTTCTGTCTTCTTTAAATCTGTTGTTCAGGGGTGGTGGAGTTGCTTTTACTTCTGTTGGCTCAATCTCCTATCTTCCTTGTATGAATCTCAGGTTTTGTTCTATTCTGAAGCTGGAATGTAGGTTGGGGGCTACATCTTTTGCAGTTTTGATTTTATCTGATGGGAGAGTTGTTATTCAAAATTCATCTGCAGATCACATATCCACTGACAGGTGGATGGATACACAGGATCCTCCTTCCCATTGCCTTGCAATCTGTTCATGAAGTTGGAGTTTCAGTTGCTCCCTGAAAGTAAAATAATGTAAGAAAAGGGATTGAAATGAAGCTGGGGGGGAGTGGAAGGTGAAAACAGAGAAGAGTAAGAGGAAAAGAGACAAAGATACCCACTAATAAATGAAAATAATCCTGAAGACAGATAAGAGGAATAGAAAACAAAAACAAACACAAATAAACAATCAAACAAAAAAACAGTAGCAACAACAACAAACAAACGAGTACATACAATCATACAGACACATGAGTTGACCTAACTCCTTATGATATACTTTCCCTTACACGAGCATGAGGTCTTAGATCCCAAGTTGGAGGCTGGGCAGAGCTGAGTGGAGTTCAAGGGGCAATACAGGTCTCTGCCTGGTCTCAAAGTTCCAGCTGTACTCTGTTCCTGCTGTAGCCAGGGGTTAGTCGAGGGAGGCGGAGTTTGGGACTACTGGGCTTTGCTGGTCAGCATAGTGGGCAGGGTGGCTGAGGTTGGGGTGATACAGCAAACAAGGGAGCTCAGTGCCCTACCATGAGGGAGCTGCAGGCCTCCCTGAGTGGTGGAGGATTAGGGCAGTGCTGGATTCTGCAGCCAGGGAGGGAGGCTGGAGCTCCTAGGGTGGTGGCAGCATGCAGCAGAGAGGGGTGTTTTAGTCAGGGAGGAGACCCCAAGCTCTGAGGGGCAGGAGATGAGGGCCTCTGAGTAGTGGTGGTGGCTTGGGGCCAGGTGAAGTGCTTCTGCCAGGGAGGGGGCCCAGAGCACCAAGAGGCGAAGCCACGAACCTCCATGGGCAGCAGCAGCTTGTGGCAAGTCTGGGCGCTTCAACCAGGGAGGGAGCCTGGAGCTCTGAGGGGTGGGAGCCAAGGGCCTATGTGTGCAGCAACGACTTGGGGTGGGGTGGGGCACTTCAGCCAAGGAGGTGACCCAGAGCTCTGAGGGGAGGGTGGCAAGGTCCTCCATGGGCAGCGGCAGCTTGAGACCTAAATTATTATTTACATGAATACTGTTTATTCTGTTTTGCACTTCTGGACTCCCGGTAACTGCCAGGATGGATTGGAGTCTGTCAAGGCAGGAGTGATCATCCTTAGTTGTCAAGAAATGACTCAATTTTCAAACATAAGTAAGTTTTTTTAATAGTGTATATAAAAGAAAAAACATAAAAGCATAAATTAAAAAAATAATATGTGTAAGATGAGTTACAGACATAAAGCAAATCTTTAAAGTTAGCAAAATTTGATATGAATATTAAAGAATGTACTACAGTAGGCCCTCCTTATTTGCAATTTTATTTTCTGTGATTTCAGCTACCCAGGATCAACCACAGCCAAGAAATATAAAAAAAAATTTTAGAAACAATTAATGATTTTTAATTGTGTTACATTCTGAGTAGTATGAGAGTAAGCATTTGTCCCACATGGGACATGAATCATTGCTTTGCCAGAGTATTCACACTGTGTATCCTATGGTCTATTAGTTACTTAGGAGCTATCTCAGTTGTCAGATGGAATGTCTTGCCAAGGTGGTGCTTGTGTTCAAGGCATTTTTAGTTTACTTAATAATGGCCCCAAATGCAAGAGTAGTGAGGTAGGCATGTTGTTATAATTATTATTTTATATTATGATTATTGCTTATCTCTTGTGTAAGCAAAATATATAATAAGCTAAACTTTTTTTTTTTTGAGTTGGAGTCTCACTCTGTCACCCAGACTGTAGTGCAGTGGCCACTCCCGGCCACCACAGCCTCGAACTGCTGGGCTCTGGGGATCCTTCCGCCTCAGCCTTCCAAGTAGCCGGAATTACAGGTATGTGCTACCATGCCCGGCTGAATTTTTGATTTATTGTAGAGATGATGTCTCGCTGCCTAGGCGGGTCTTGAACCCGCGGGCTCAGGCAATCCACTCACCTCACCCTCCCAAATGCATAGGATTACAGGCTGAGCCACCAAGCCCAGCTAATAAGTTAAACTTTATTGTAGGTTTGTATGTATGAGGAAAACAGAGTTTATACAGGAATTTGTATTATCTGGGGTTTCAGGCATCTACTGGGGTCAGTGTCTCCCACATGGATAAGAGGAAACTATTGTATTCAGTTTTCATGATAATCAGCTCTTTGTAATATTATATGAAAAATGTCATTATCTGGTTTCATAGTATTCATTATTATAATGCTCTTGTTTCATGCAACAATCCTCCAAAATATAACAGAATTTTTATTTTTATTCATTATGAGGTAGAAGAATCAGATCCTGGTCAGCATAACTGTGTAATACTATCCTCAGATGCACTTGAGTCATATAGGTGTGGATCTTCACAAAAATATAGTGGAGCATACACTTTAGTATTAAAGCACCTGAGTTTGAAGTAATTTTATATTGCATGAAATGGAAGTAATATGATTTCATGAGTCTGAAAATAAATTTTGTTGTGTGTTGCAATCTGGCATGCTGATCTATTTTACAATTCATTAATGTTTCATCCTTCCCAAGTACATTTATTTTTAACAAGGTGGATCTAAAGATTAAATAATTTGTTTAAAAATTAAATCAAATTCAGGAATTTAACAACTATTGCAGAGAAGTCAAGAATATAACTTTGTCAATGATGATGTGTGTGCCAGTACAGTACATTGGAACTGTAGCAATCTCTCATAATAATTAGTGACTAGTATCAGTAAATACTTGTTGATAATGATATCATGTTTTGTAATTTATTCTATCATAATAGAGTGACACAATAAGGATATGAAGGAAAGACATAGGCAATGTTTAAAATTTAGCACTCTCTTCTAAAATTGGTTTTTAAACTGCTGAGACACTCTTAACAAGGTTTAAATTGGCAATATTTGTGATTGAAATCGAAAAATGTTTATATATGCAGTAACTCTCTAAACTCCATGGCTTGTAGAATATAAAAACAGTTTCTCAGAGGTTTTTGAAAATGCACAAGTTAATGACACATGTCCAATGTCTACTTAGAACATTTAATAGGAGCTCAAATCTCCTGTAGTTTGGAGGTGTGTAATGTGAAAAATTTATTTCAAAATAGCCCATGCATGAGAATTTCCTGTTCAAACCTTCAGTGACAGATTGATGAGAAATCAACTTTTTCCACTCTTATGTCACTCGGAGCCTTCACAGGGCAGTCTGTGAAGATCACAGACATTGCTTCTACTTGTTCTGGATATACGCCTTTAAATTTCACCTTTTATTCCAGACTTTCCACTAAAGGATTTGTGACGTTCTGGGACAGAAGGTACGTGCAGAAACTTTCCATCTCTCTTCTAGCCTATCTCATTTAGTGGGAGATTTCAAACATTAGATTTGATGTAATGGAGGTGCATTTCACACACAATAAAATCAGAGTGTAAATTTGATATCTTTATTTGAATAAGTCAAGATAGAAACCTGGAATGTGAAATATGTTGGAGAATTTCTTACAGTTTTCAAATTTATTGTCTGTGGAAAGTAGTTAATTGCATTCACACATGTTTGGTTTCGTTAGTCAATATTTATTACATGAACTGTAAATATCATAACTATCAATTAATTTTGGATTTTTGTATTCCGAAAATTGTGTATCATTGAATAATATAAAATTTTATATTTAAGTTAGCCATTGTAGAGATTGTTAAAATAAATAAATTAGTTAATGAAAGTTAAATACACTATTATCAGACCCTAAAGTAGATTTAATAAAATCAATTTTTATTTTTTAATAAATAAGAGCATGAAGTAGATTACATAAAATTCTAAATTTCATCAAAAGTATTTTGAAAAATACTTTTTAAAAGTTGGTCAAAATATTGCAAATGATTTATCACATTTCTATAAGGGACTCTCTAATGATTTATTTTTCATGCTTTGACATGAATCGGGAAAAATAACATACCAATTGTGATGAAAATAATTAAAATAGCTAATATTTATTGAAAACATTATGTGCCAATTTGGCAAATTTTTTACATGCATTACATTTTATATGCTCTTATGCTTACTTTTCCTTGATAAGCTGGGTCATTAGATACTGAATAACTTTTTAAAGGGCACACATTGTAAACTTCAAAGTCAGAATTAATTCTAGACCTCTCTAACTCCAGATTCCATTGACTAAATTATTAGATTAAATTATCTGAATTATTGAAAATACACAACTAAAATGACCTTGACTCATTTTGACAGTCATGGAATCTTTTTGTAATGTTAAACCAAGAGAGTTTTTACATAAATAATGTATTTTTATTTATTGTTTTATGGCTTTACATTTTAGTCAGGAAATAATAGCCAATACGTCTATGAAATAAGTTTTTTTTTTTTTTTTTTTGAGTTGGAGTCTCACTCGGTCGCCCAGACTGGAGTGCAGTGGCTGCTCCTGGCCACTGCAGCCTCGCCTGCTGGGCTCCAGTGATCCTTCCGCCACAGCCTTCCGAGTAGCCGGAATTACAGGCATGCGCTACCACGCCCAGCTGATTTTTTGAGTTATTGTAGAGATGAGGTCTCACTGCCCAGGCGGGTCTCGAACCCTCGGGCTCAGGTAATCCACTCACCTCAGCCTCCCAAAGGCGCGGGATTACAGGCTGAGCCACCAAGCCCGGCTAAATAAGTATTTTTTAAAAGTTTTAATCTCTCCAATACTGTTATGCATATTTATTATGTCATGTAATATTTTCCAAAATATAAAAGTTGTTACATTCTTAATAATTTATCAGAACTCATCAGTCTTTCAAAAAAACCTGATTTTGTAATAATTAATTCATTGCAATAAATGATTATAAGCTATCAAATAAAAGTTGATTAGCAAAATTATAATATATATGTCAACATTCATGTTTTCCATGTACACACAAGTCCTAACAAACTTTGGATTTCAAAATTACTATAAACTATATTAAAAATTTTAATACAAGTATTTTCTTGTATTGACATTAAAATATATTTGTGAATAAGACTTAACCAATGTATATATTTTAATACATGGATTTCTTTTTTAGTTTACTAATTTATTGCTTTTCATTGCCCCAGCAATAATATTTTGTCAAAAGTATAAGCCTTTAAAAAAATAAATTTTTCTATAAGAAACTTGTTTAATTCTAAGGAAATTAGAGTAAAAACTGTTGATTCCTCAATGAAAATTAAGTATCGGTACTTTCTCTCCATTTTGCTACTTTTGACTGTGCTAGACACGTTGTCATCATAAACTATGTATTAACCTCTTAAGCACTGTTATTATACAGAAGAGTTCCTGATAACAAACAGCAAGAAAAATGAATAATCACAGAGTAATCTACTCAGAACTGAATTTGCCCCAAAACCCGAAGAGCCAGGAGAGAAACTCTAAGAGCAATAAAAGCTCCATTTTAGTAACTGAACAGGAAATAACCTATGCGGAATTAAACCTTCAAACTGCTTCTCAGGATCTTCTAGACAATGACATAACTTTCCACAGTAAAGGTAAGGCATTTCAAGGATCCCCAATATAATTGTCCAGAATGAGCAGCTTGGGTAATAGGATATGGGAAAAGAGAAGGTAGTGTTCACATATTTTTTTATTTGTTAATATCACAGATCCAAGATGAGTTATGCTATTTTAAAATGAAATATGGCTACTATTTTTACCTGAAAATTGTTGAAATCTGTGGTTTTTTTCCAGCAAATCACAGAGCATTATATTTACTCAAAAGGCAATGGTACACTCTAAGAAAAACATTATTGTGGATTATGCAGTTTGGGGTCCAAGTTTACCTATATGATTCTTATGCATGTGGGTTCTCTTGTCTACAAATCTTGTCAATAACTATCTCCATCTCTCTTTTCTCTGTGTTTTTATTTCTTTTCTTATAGATGTATCGTCACCTCCAGAGAAGCTCATTGCTGGCATCCTGGGAATTATCTGTTTGGCATTAATAGTGACCATGGTAACAATAGTTATTATTCTTTGTAAGTATATTTTGTAAAAATAAAGGAGAGCTTTTCACCTAAATATATAGAAATGCCTCTAAATATTTTGCAATATTGAGGAAAAGAATTCTCATTTTTACTTGTGTTTTTGAACTAAATGTGGAATGATTGTTCTGAATTTGTAAAAACTATAATGAAAGAGTAATTATGAAAAAGTATTTGTTTTAAATTAGATGTATATGTTCTGATTTCAAACTCCAAAAAGGTGTTTTACAAATTGAAATACCTTGCTGAGAAATAGAAATTAATTTTTGAAAGTTGGCTAAATAGAGTACTGTATGAGATACTGAATTCTGGTTCTTTGCACTA